>OY282453.1:1874702-1938584 GCA_958295655.1 Palloptera scutellata
ACCGAGTTGATTTTAGCCATGTCCTTGAGTAAAAAATTAAGCAATCGTAACCAAGCTTGGTACAGACATTTCTTATAATCTGGAAGAGGTTAAGTTCTGAAAATTGGTCAAGTGGGAACTTAGGAACTTAGTTCCTGGCACACAAGTGAAATTTTCAAAGAGTGATATTTAAGGAAACCGAATTGTATAAAACTCGATACACATCATTGAAATAGACAACAACTGTTCTGAAAATTGTCAACAGAGAGCAAAAGCCACGCTTACCTCCAATACAAGTGAAATATCAATGGAAATAGTAAAGCAAGTGGAACCAAATTTTGTATACTCGTACACAATCAAAACATCTCTAAAAAAAACTGTGGCGAGAAATATCATCATCATTAGGTAATAATCACACTTGCATCCTACACAAAATCTTATATGGTATAGTAAGGCTGATAAAAAAAAATAATTGACGCAAAAACCATAAAAATTTAAACTACCGTTGAATGCAAAAAGGTGTTTTATTTCAGAGGGTGTGTACGGTATATAAAGTTCGGCCGTGCCTGAACTTTGCTTTCGGGACTTTAGTTTATTAGTTTTTCTCATTGTTTTACAAGATTTTTCTTATATATAAATAATTTTTTTCATGTTATTACAAGAGTTTGAGATAAAAAACAGCAATCAATAGCAAACTAAAAACTATTTTATCCACGAAAATTCATTAAACGCTTTTTTGTAATCATTGATTGCAGATTATTTGTATTAAATTACCGATTACTCAAAGTAATCATTTTTATTGGTTTTTTTGTTTTTATAAGTACATTCAACACACAGGGTGTACTCCTATAATGCAGAGCAGTGTGTTGATTGGAAGGAATATTGATAGGTGGGGGGAAGAAAGAGGGAGAATGATAATTGCTGATTATATTCTTGTATTCATCAATCACATTTCACAAAAGTAATGAATACTTTTGTAATCATGTAATCCCGGGAAAAAATTACAGATTATGAAAGTACTCATTATGGGCCCTGTAAGCTTTTTTTTGCGCTATGTGTGAGGTATACACTTCCTTGTACTGGAGAGCATCTATGTACCACCCGATTTTGTTGAAACTTTGTGTACCAGGGGGTTATTGGCCCAAGAACGCATTATTGACGTTTACCTTGATCTTACAATTTTTCCTGAGGGGCCTTCAGAATAAAATTTAGTCCCTGTTGAATTCACAAAATTTACGATCCAAGGAGATTTGGGAAAAAGAATTTAATTTTTAAGCAAAGAATTTTACAAACAATTACAGGAATTCAACATTTTGTTCACACAGAATTTTCTTGCCCTTTATTACAGAGTTCTGTCTATACAGAGTTTCGGGCCATTCCTAGTCATTTAGTATTTGCTCCCCCCAAAATGCTGTTAAGAGGGTTTACAATAGCTTCAAGTTACAATTTCGATCCACTCTAATGTATGGTATATAGAAAACAATCATTTGTTAAATTCGCGTAGTATGGTCGCCGTCTCGTTTACTGGACTGCTACGTAAGAAACTCTAAATATTGGTCGGATTTTTGGTTGGATTGATCTGATTTTTGATCTAAAATTTGTCTGATGACTCCCGATCGGAGTTTCGGTCTGATTTTAATCTCGAAAGTTAGGCTAAATGTTCTCCCGGAAAATTAGTTCAATTTTTGGTATGGTCTTCGTCTGTCCGATTTTAAATCTAAATTTCGGTCTGAATTTGGAATGATTTATTGTCATACCAAGAGTATGGTTTCTTCTCAAATTTTCTCTGAACTTCATCCGATTTTTGGTGTTAATATAGTCGGAGTTTGAATTTGAGTTTAATTTTGGTCAGAATTTAGATTTTTTGTATGAGTTTTGATCTGAAAATTAGTTTGATTCTTGATCCGGATTTGTCTCTCACTTTGGACCACGATTTATACCTCTTTAGCATACATAAATTTGCCCCATAATAAATTTAAGGAGGCGAAACAAAATCATAATTTGAGTTAATATCCTAAAATAAATTTTTCTTGTAAATGCGGAACATTTGCTGCAGATGCTCTCTCCTGGACTCAGGAAAATTACCGGATTTCTGGGACATCCCGCTAAATCCGGGACAGTTGGGAGGTAGGGTATCTTCATTCGTCTAAAAATATATCTCACACAACATGAGTAGATGTGGAAAGTATAAGGATCAGGGCCTCCCTGAACTGTTGTGCCATTTTTTTTTTGATACAGTCAACCCACATTGTACCCTTATGAATGCAGAGCATTGTGTTGATTGGAAGGAAGATTGATAGGTGGGAGGAAGAAGGAGGGAGAATGAGAGAGGGAATACTATCTCAGGACACCGATAAAGAGATAAACAGTCATTTTGACAGTTGACTATGACCGCACTTCGCATCCACTCATGTTGTGCGTGTTATATTTGTACATGGACCTACAGTTATATGTCGAATCCGAACGGTGAAGTGAGGCAATTTTTACACTATTGTCTGCCAAGAGGTGGTGCCGTGTAGAAAAATTGTTTTTTTTTACTTTTTGATTTTTCCTGTGTCGAGATTCTAACCTCGGAACCTCTGCGTAACAGTCCAACGCATTATAACTACGTCACGGCGACCAGTAAAATAGTGTTTAGAGACTTTATCAATATCAATACAAGTTGAATAAAAAAGTTAGCGCAGAGTCTTCCATGTGTTAAAAGTCTGGCGTGATATGTTAATTTTGACTAACCGTGTTTTCAGGCAGGAGTGGGACTTTTGAGGGTTGAAACCACTACATTAGGGTATATCAGTAAGAAAAACTTTATTAGTGATATTAGTAAAATACAAATGCATTTATTATAAAAAAATACATTAAAATAGTGCAGTAAATATGTATGTATATTTACAAATAAAAAACAAACAAAAAATATCAAATATAAATACGCGAGTGAAACGGATTCGTAATTAGTGCATCAAATAGCTTTTAAAACGACGTGGTCATGACCTGTGTCGGGCTGTGAAGTAATTTTATTTTTGTTATACCATATATTGATTGAATATTCTGGTGTAATTTTCAAATAAGTTGACAATGGAACTTTTGTTGTTTAAAATAATATTTGTATATTGTATATATTTATTATCCTATCACTTAATTAAAGTCCATTATTCTAAATTATCTTAAGTTATAAAAATATAATTATTAATGTAACGCGTTCATACTAACTAACATTAATTGGCCAAAAAATGAATAAATAAATTTGGTTTGGTTTTACATATCACAATGTTTGTGATAAAATTGTCGCGATAAGTGTTCGTCAAGTGCCGACGGTATTCATCCGAACGAAGGAGACTTCTTTCATTCGGACTGTTCGTGGTTAGTTCGAGCATTATAGGCGGTCATGCTGCTGGGTTGTACTGAAGTAGTGAAAAGGAAGTACATTAATGAGTAAAAGTGATAAAAGTACAGTACTGATTTTAATAACTTTCAATAGAAATCCCCTTTAACATTTACCAACTATAAAAATCAACTTTTTGAGATCTCTCTTTTTTCCTTCTCTCTTTTTCCCTTTCACTCCATAAAGTTAAAAACATTTCTGTGAAGGGTTTCCAAATGTAAAAGCTGACTAATGAAACAAGAAACCATTGCTGATGTTCCCAAACATTATATTGTGCTGTCTACACTAGGAACAAACTACTTAGATGGCTGCTGATGTTTGCGAAATTTGTTCGTCCGCGTAGTGTAGAATTTTCTCGTAATACATATAACATTGCTTCAGCTAGGCAAACGCAATTGTGAGATTGCGCGGCAGCTTCGCATTGCTCGTTCGTTAGTTTCTCGTGCAGTTAAACGGTTTAAGGAGTTGGCTTATGAAGATGATTGTCCAGGAAGAGGTAGAAAACCCACCGTTAATACTCCCAGGTATCGTAAAATCGTTCAAAAGCGGGTGCAGCGTAATTCAACGGTTTCCATGAGAAAAGTTGATCCCGAAACTGGTATCAATCGTGAATCAATTCGACTCATAGCAAATAACGAACTGGGACTCAATGCTAACAAGCTCCAAAAAGGCCAGTTACTTACGGTGTGAAAACAAGCGCGTACGACTCCAAAGATGGCGCCTAGTTCAACGTTGGGCCGCAGGAATTATATAGGAAAAAATCATCTTCACAGATGAAAGCTGTTCACTGTTGAACAAGTGCATAACCGTCAAAATGACAGAAACTGGTCAACAGAGGCTCCTGGACCATCATTCGACATTAAACATCGTCAAAATCCGCTACCCGTCATGGTATGGGTTGGGATTTGCGCAAATGGCAAGACACCCTTGATTTTTGTGGAACAAGGAGTAAAAAAAAACAAAGTGTACCGCCCTGAAATTTTTGAGGTTGTGGTACTCCCCTGGGTCCGACAGAACTTTGGCAATAATGATTGGACGTTCCAGAAAAACTCTGCGCCAGCTCACATAACCAAAACGACACAATAGTGGTGCAAAAATGTTTTTCTAGCGTTTGAAACTGTGTATTCGTGGCCACTTTCGCGATCAGCGAGAATCATGTGGCCACGAGGGTGGCCACTTCGAAACCGGCTGAATATATTTTTATGCATGCATTATTTTCATTATGGTCTGTAGCTTTAGAGAGTGAATAGCGGAAGAACCGTTGACTCTTTTGGAATAATTGTTGTAGCTAGAGATGCAGTATTCTTTATTTTTACTGTGTATCAAAAATAATTATGCACCTAAAAAATCAATCTAGCCTGTAGAAAACTTGTTTATTTTCTACATTTTTTGTTTCATAACAATACCTATATTTGAACTCAGCATAGCAGTCAAAAACTACGAGCTACGAGTAAGTGCGACGAGAAATTTAACCGAAAACTTTCACCTTCAGTTTTGGACATGGGTGTGTATCCAGTAACCTAGCTGAAATATTTTTCATTGGCCAAGTTAACCGCCTTTTTACTAGTTGGAGTTTTTCATTTACTTCAAAAAAATATTAAAATATGAATGCGTTATACTATTACAGTCATCCATAACTCAAATTGAAGGTAATTCCATTCTACATGCAAAAATTTGTGCCTGTCAAATGAAGTCGAAATTTGTCACGTAGTGTAATTTTTGAATTTTGAATATTTTTAAACATGGAAACATATTTTTTTTTAAACATAATAAACATATTTAGATTATTACGAGGGTAGATCAATAAGTACTCTTGCGTGAAAACAGGTGGCGTTATTGAGCGAAGTTAGCATTACCGTCGTGTACTGCCATCTGTCATACGACACCACACTAAATTTAAAACTGATTCACAGGTTAGTTTTTATTTGGCAGCCATTAGTATCACACGTGTTTGGTGTTTCGCGATAAAATGGAAAAAGAACAATATCGATCCGTAATTCGCTTTTTATTTTTGGATGGAAACACATGCGAAGAAATAAAAGCCAAGTTGGATTCTGTCTATGGGGACCCTTCACCATCTATAACAACCATAAGATATTGGTTCAACGAATTTAAACGTGGCCCAGGCCCGGCAGACGTGGTTACCGAGGAAGTAGTTGAAAAGGACCACATGATTCTCGCTGATCGCGAAAGTGCGCGAAGTAGCAGAGACCGTAGGAGTGTCGTACGGAACGGTAACTAATTATTTTACATGATAGGTTAAGCATGAAAAAGGTGTCGGCCCGATGGGTAACGCCATTGCTTGCGGTGGGCAACAAGCGGATACGGAATTGTCGCGGCCAAATTGCATGAATTGAACTACGAATTGCTGCCGCACCCACCGTACTCGCCCGACATGGCTCCCTGCGACTTCTTTCTGTTTCCCAACATGAAAACGTGGCTCGGGGGAAAAAAATTCAGCTCAAACGAGGAGGTTATCGTCGAGACAGAAGCGTATTTTGAAGAGTTTGACAAATCCATTCGAACTTAGACGGAATGTTTAGTTTATAACTACAAGCCGTTTTGGTTTGTGAAACTCTCTGGCATTCAGTTATGTTAATGGTGAATTTCTTGAGAAAGAAATTACAGGCGTTGTACAGGGATGTTGGAGGCTGGATAACATTAGCGATTTCCGCAAGCGTAGACCGAGTAGCGGAAAACTCATCACTGATAACGTTGATTCTATGGATCAGTGTTTGCATTAAAGGGTCCGACATTTGAGGGGCGACAGTGGTAATTTTAGGCGTTGAAGATGATGAGGATGATTGAAGAAATACATCAATACCCTGTTGCAGCGATTTAATATTTTTGCTGATTTCGGCAATGGATGAGGCATCCTTAGCAACCCAGGTCTGGAGTATTTTTTTAATTTCTTCAAGTAAGTTCTCTCTGACAGGCTTGTTTTTGGACAATGCACATGTAAGACTATCGAAGCATCGTGCCATTTTGAGGTTATCCTTGTCGTAGTTAAGCCTCTCGATGTGACCCACATATTTTTCGTACATACACTTTGATAACTTCTCTGTACTCTGGCAATCGGTACATATAAAATGCTCTTCAAGATATGGATGATACCAATCTCTGGGGGCATCCATACATACACCATGGACCTTTCGGTTACAAAAGGCTTTGCACATCACCCACTTTGATGTATTGTCAAAGGCGCTACAATTCGACAGACTGCACTTAAAACTCATTATCACTGTCAGCAATATCAGCACACAAAAGTAGGTCAAAAATTGCTTAGGTCAACGCACGTAGACTAAGTTTGATAATTGCAAAAAACAATTGTCGGTCAGCGGAAAATAATTTGAATCGCACAATAATTCGGTTTTAACAAAAACGGACAAATTGTGTTGATCAGCGATATTAAATAATAATTAAAAACACGTCCGAGCCGTTCCAGAGTTGCAACAACAGTGTTATACATAGAATGTAACACTAATTTAGTAAAATTGATTAGAATCTTTTATTCAGATGAAATAAATAAATATATGGATAGTACAGATGGTGTCGCACAGTGTGAGGAGAATAAAAAAAAATATTTTAAGAAAATTAAAAAAATGGTGTTGAAGTCAGATGTTTGAAATGTTCTGAATTTTGAAGAAAAGTGAATGGTTTTTTATTTGTCAGAAAAATTGTTTACTTACTATATTTTAGTTTTATAAAATACTTATGTATAGAAAATTTTTATCTTTTCTGATCGGGTAATGCTTTTTATTTTTTTTGCTTTGTTGTGCTGCCGCTATTCAGGGTACCGCTATAAAGATGTTGTCGTTTTCGTTTTTAATTATGTACAATAATTTTTTTATGTCAAAAACATTTATTAATTGTCAACCTGTAATAGCTGAACGATTATTTGACATCGTAAAATAAATAACTAAAATAAATCTAGACCACTCAAAAATAAAATCAGATGTACTTTCAATTACGTAGAATAATACACGAATGAAGAAAATTGCAGAAAATTACAATACTTTTTCTATAGCACGAAGAAAACTGTATAAACTTATTAAATGTAATTTTCCAATTTATCATTAAAATTAAACAAAGTTTCAATTGTTTGCGGGCTAAGGGCTTCTGGATTATAAGGAAAAATTTGTAACAACGCATTTATATTGGACGCTTTGTGACCCGGTGTAGACGTTCGAGATCTATGTAAATCAATGTATTTATTTATTAATTAATTTATGTATTTATTAAAGCTGTCATGCGTCGGGAAACGAATTTGATGTTAGATTTGTGGTGAGGAAGAGATTGCGTCATCTAGTCTCGAGGTTCACGTCCGTGAACGAGTGATTAGCCACTATTCGCATCAAGGCAAAATTCTTCAACTTCATCCTAATTTGTGTCCATGCCCCGACGGATGAGAAGGACGAAACGTCCAAAGATGATTTCTACGAGCTCCTCGACAAAACTTATGAGCATTGCCCCCACCACGATATTAAAATCGTGTTAGGCGACTTTAATGCCAACGTGAGCAAGAGTCTCTTTGCTCCGACGAACGAAGCCACCGACAACTGTGTGAGACTGATCGACTTCGCCGCCGCACGCATGACAGTTAGTAGCACCATATTCCAACATAAGGGTATCCATAAGGCCACTTGGCTGTCCCCTGATCAAACACACGTGATCGACGGAAGGCACGCTTTCAATGTTCTAGACGTACGCGCAATACGTGGTGCAAGCATCGACTCAGACCACTACTTGGTTGCAGCCATGGTCTGCACACGTATATGTGTAGTAAATCGCGTACGGATAGAGACGCGTACAAAGAGAAAGCTGGATGTCGAAAAGCTGCAATCACAACAGACAACCAAAGTCTTTGCCAATCAACTCGCTCCTCCTATCGCAAAACACCACTCAGCTTGATGATATGTGCGCGCAGTGGACTCATATTTCCCGCTCTATGCGTACGGCTGCCGAAGAGGTGCTAGGCTACCACTGACGAAGGAGAAAGATGTGGTACGACCAAGAGTGTCGCGATGCTACTGAAGTGGAAAACGCTGTTTACAGAGCCACCCTGATGTACGTTGCAACGCGAGCTGCTAAGGAGCGATACAGAGAGTTGAGGAGGGAGGAGAAACGTCTTTTCAGGCGCAAGAAAAGAGATGCAGACAGACGCGAGTTTAATGATATCGAAATGTTGCGGGACAAGAACGAAGTCCGAAAATTCTTTGAAAGAATAAGACGCCTGACTGATGGTTTGAAGACCGGGGCCTCTTCCTGCAAGGATGAAGATGGAAATCTGATGACAGATGTCCAGGGCATAATGAGATTATGGAGTGAGCACTTTTCGCAGCTGCTTGATGGCGATGACGGTAATAATCCCGCCACTGCAGAATATATTCTGGAAACCTCAATCACTGATGGCGTTGAAGTACCGCCGCCTGACTATGAGGAGGTCTTAACAGCCATAGATCGGCTGAAAAACAATAAAGCTGCGCTTGCAGATGGTCTGCCTGCTGAGTTGTGTTATATTGGGGGCGAAAAGCTCACAAAACGCATGCATGAGCTTCAATGCAGAATATGGTCGGATGAAAGCATGCCAAGTGATTGGAACCTCAGCGTACTCTGCCTAATCCATAAGAAATGTGATTCCACGATCCGCGCCAATTATCATGGGATAAGCCTTCTTATACACAATTTATACTATAGCTTTGATAAATACGTCGAAATTATCAGGTGCATTGTCTGTATTTATAAATGTAACTACTCTCTCTTTTGATTGGAATTCTCCTGAATTCTTTTATTTAATTTAATTGTTACATATTTGTGTTTGACTATAACAATAAGAAAAATCATAAACACAATTGCAATAATTAGGAGATTACAACCGTATGATACTATATATTTGTATGATATTTTGATATTTTTTACATTGATTTGCTGTTCTTCTTCCACTCGTATTTGTTCAAATGACATTTTATGAGTGAACTTTTTAATTGTGTTCTGGTTTATAAATATTTCTTTTTCTTATATTGATTCCATTAAATTAGAGAAGTAGTAATCCTTGATTTTAATTGAACAGTTATTATAGTTTAATTAACAGTTTCCATTTGATGTAGTCTGTTTGAAGTTACATGTTTGATTAATATTAAGATTTATTGCATTTTTAATTACAATCGTATCGATTCTAGTTCTAAAATTTCTAAATCTCTGTTTCGTATTAGTTGACAATTAGATTTTATTATACAACGTGTGCTGATTTGTAATTCTTTGAAGTGTTTATTTTCTTCGTACTTGTAAGTTTTATTTTCAAAATTAAAAATTTCTTCAATATTAGAATTTATTTCATTACCATACTTTCCTTGTTAGGAATATGTACAATATTTCTCAATTTTACTGTTACAAAAGTTTTAGGTATATTAATACTAAATATTAAATAGGTATTATTAAAAAGTGTGGTTCCTAATTGTAAGTATTTAAGCTTGTTATAATCAATTTCATATATTTCAATTTCTTTATTTGTTAAAGTATTTGGGTGTATTATGCCATATTTGGCAGATACTACATTATCTTGTAATTGTTCTATTTTGTTGTATTCTGGTTAATTATTTTCAATATACATTTTGCTCATTTTTTTCATTGATGAATTTATTTATTGAGTTTACTTATTTTTCTATAGCTATTTTTAGCTGGTTTAAAGTTACGTTAAAATAATCACTAATTTGAATTTGTTGGTTATTATTTTTTTCCATTTCAATAATTTCGAAGAGGTGAATTTGTATAGTCTGTCTGTCCTCTTCCTCCATTGTTCCAAATAACCATTTTGAACCACTTCCAACTGAATTGACCAGTCCGCGTTTTTTTTCTATGTTGTCTTGGTATAAAGTCAGTAATTTATTTCTTACGTCCGATAGCTCTAACATAAGTAAGTCTTTATTCTAAGTTTTTATTAAAATAAGGTTATTTGTGACTCTGTTTAAAATATCTTCTATTTCGTTTAGGTTAACTGCATGTAGCACCATGTCCGATTCAGTCACAATTTCTTAATTTTTTATGTAAAGGTCGTTTAATATTGCATATACGTATTTTTTCTAAATTAATTTTCTTATATTTTGGTTGTGCCTTATGTCTAAGCGCATTATAATTTTTATAAATCCTTCTTTTCTTGTTTCGTTATATTCTTCCCTATTATTGTTTAGCTTTTCAATTCTTTTTCTTTAAGTCGCTTCTAAATTTCGTTTAATTCTTATATATATTAATACTTATGGAGTGTATTTAATTGTGGAATGATATCTTTCGTTGTAATTTCTAGCTGCTTTTTTAATCAATGGGGATATCTTTATTTGTTTTATATAATATCCGATTTTTCTGCAATTGTATAATTTAATAATAATAATTTGATTTCTATATCAGCATTTTCTGTGTGACTTAGCTTAGTAATTTTTTCATTGTCTAAAAATTCTTTTATTCTAATAGCTTTAAATTCATTATCTGCAACTATTTTCTGTGGTTTTCCTATTTTCCCTCTAATTGTTCAATTATCGTTACATGATTTCTGTCGTTAATTGGATATGCTGCTCCAAATTTAGAGAATTTATTCGTTATGTTAAAAAATTGAATCCTTTCATTACGTAAGAATCGATATGCATTATTTAATTTTTTTTGATTTTGTGTCTGTATATGCAAATTTTTCTGAACATATTTCACACTGATTGATAACTTATTGGATTAACTCCATGTGTTTGGGATAGTATATTTTATTTCTAATATGATTGTAATTTGTCTGTATACCTGAATGCATAGTTTCTCTGACGTAGTAAAAATAAATCTTTTTAACTGCTTCTGCTTCAGTTTCAATATTTTGTGCTCTCATTGTGCATTTTGTAAATTTTATTTGCCTATCATTAGAAAACATTTTTATTAATTTTTCTGAACTACATTGTAACTATGTTCTGATAAAACTGAAAATATTCTAATATTTCCTTTCGTAATGTATTTTCGAAATATTTCTCCCATGTCGTTAAAATCGCATTCTGCAATGAAAATTATCCTTTTTCCGTGTAAGTATTTTAATTCCTGAACCTTGTCGTTAGATAACATAATTTGTGTTTTATATTTGTTTACTATTTCTTCTTTAATATAAAAATGATCTTACAGATTCTCTTCAGCTGAATGAATTGTTACCATTGATGCATCATCCTCAATATTGTCTATAATATTTAATTTTGATTTTTCTGAATTTTTAAAATCATTAATTTTAATTACATTCTTCTTTTTCTTGACTTGAGTTACTCTCTATCATGCTTAAAAAATCTGTTATCGGTTTCTCTTTTCCTTTTAAATATTCTATGTTGAAATCATATTCGCCTAGTTTTAATAGCCATCTTTGATGTCTTGGGGACATATCTTTTCCTTTATATTTTGAATGTAGAAATTTAATTGGTTGATGAGCGGTCCGGATTAGAAATTTTCTGCCATAAACATAGTGCCTTTTCGTGACAATTTAATGTTCTTGAGGCGAAACTTACCGGATGTCCTTCTTGTAAGAGAATAGCACCGATTGCATAGTTTGATGCGTGTGTGGTTAACGTAAAATGCTTTTCGAGGTTTGGAAACAGTAAAATTGGGTGAGAGCTAATTAATGTTTTAAATTTTTCTAACGTTTATTTTAACATTCTTTTTTAGATATTTTGTTATTGGTTGGGCTACTTTCACGCAATCTTTTATGAATTTTCTATAGTATCCCGTATTCCTAAAAAACTTTTAATTTGTCTTTCCGTTCTCGGTAATTCTAATATTTCTATAGATTTGATTTTATTTGGATGCGGTTTCAATCCATCTTTTGTTAAGATATGACCTAAAAATTCTGTATCTTTCTTCATAAAATTACACTTGTCTATCTGGATTTTTAAATTTGTCTGTCAAGTACTTTAAAAATGTCTGTTATTGCTTTTACGTGTTCTTGAAGGGATGTGCTGAATATTAGTATTTCGTCCAGGTACATTACACAAGTCCTGTTAACAAAGTCTCGTAACGCTCGTTCATTACTCTTCGAAATGTGGCGGTGAGTTTTTAAACCCAAATGGCATTCTAATGAATTCATAAAGTCGTGTGGAGTGACAAATGCATTTTTTTCTCGGTCCTGTTAGTATTTGGTGGTACCTCTTAAGCTAGAGGTATGGTCGTGAAGTAATTTGTCTAAAATTGAATCTATGTTTGGAAGTGGGTATTTGTCGCCAATTGTGATTTCGTTAGGTTTTTATAGTCAATTACGATTCTATATTTTCGTTCACCAGAATTGTCAATCTTTTTCGATACTACTATTAAAGGACTGGAATATCGCGAATTACTTTTTCTAATAATGCCCTGTTCCTCCATTTCTTGTATTTGTCGACGTACCTCTGCCTCGTGTTGGGGAGGATATCGGTACAATTTAGCGTTTATTTGTTAATTTGTTGTCTTCCGTATTTCATGCTGTACATTCATCGTGCTGGTCAGTTGGTCACCTTCTTTAAAGATACATTTTTTAAACTTTTTTAAAATTTTTGCGACTTCATTGAGCACTTCTAGGTTTAAATGGTTACAATTTATTTTTGTCCAGTTAAATTCGTTTGCTTCTAAAGCACAGATTTCGAGATTATTGAAGGTGTTATTTAAAAATTGTGTTATTCTATTATTGAATGATATACATCCATCTATTCAATTTATCATTGTATTGAAACAATTAAGTAGATCAATACCAATGATTAATTTATACTTTCGTCCTTTCAAGTCAGTCAGTTTTCATTTGATTTTAGCGTAAAATGGATTAAATTCGTTAGGTGCATTTGTCATTACTTTGTAACTAATCACTTCTTTATTTGTTATCGTATTAAATTTAATTTGCTTTTGTAATATTATTTTTTCAAAATCGACTGTATTCCATCAAGCTTAAATTTGCTCCTGTACAAAGCAATAATATATTTTTCCATTAATTGTAAGCGTTATTGTGGGTAAACAGTCTGAGACTGTTTCTGAAAAAAAAACGTTTTTGGCTTTGTCGGAGTTGACCTGCGCGACATTGACATGGGTTTGGCTCAGAGTGTCCTGCTACTTGAACTTGATTCCTTTCTATGTATGTTTCCATTGGTTCCTGTCGGTTTTGCCTAGGTTGATTCAAGTGATTTTGGCACGAATTTGGTCTAGGATTTCCTACTTGTGGGGTCTGTTGGAAGTTACCCGAATTTCTCGTATTATTTGGGAATCGATTAAGATAATTATTATTGATATTAATATTATCCTTTGCTTGCTCACGATATTGATAATTAGGTCTCCATTTATTTTGCCCTTGATAATTATTATACTGGTTGTTATTTCTTTCGTATTTATGATTGTTATTAAAATTTTGTCTACTGTTATTATACCTTAATGTCCTTTCATCTATTCCATATTTTTAAATTCTTGTCTAATAGAACTGTCTTCATATCGTCTTGTGGTCATTACAACTATTATTTTTTTTAAGTTTTCGTTCAACGTAAATTTTGTCTAATAACGTGCCCTGCGATATTTATTATTTCGTGTTCCTAATAATCTGTCTACATTTCTCAGGTCAATACAATAATCACCTCGATATTTTGAATATCGATTGCGAGTTCGCTTACCGCATTCACCCTTAGATCGCTGATCCTTCAATATATCTGGTGTGGTTCAGTATCTCGTCTATAACGTAGATTAAGAATTTTCTTGATTTGCTCCCAATCGTCAGGTTGTTGTAAATTGATGATTGTATTCTTTGCTTCACCTTGGATTGTCCTGTAGAATATTGCTCTTGTTGTTTCTTTATTCAGGTCCTCGTCACCAGTTGTCGATAATAGGTATTCCACGCTACTCAGGAATTGATGGTTATATCACCTGCCGCCATGAATTTTGGTAGTTGTGAGACATTCCTTAAAATCCTGTCCAACTGATTGGATTGTTGTCTCTGCAGGTTTACATACGCATCTCGAAGTTGTGTTTTAAGTCTTTTATGGCCAGTTGTTCAACCAGATCCACAGGTAATATTTCTTGTGGAGCTTGCGCCATTCTTCTTTGGTCAAATACGCGTTGCCTTCTTGAATTCACTTTGTTTTTTTTCGTTACTGCAAATTTTTGAAATTAATTCTGGATATTCACTGCATTTTTGCAACTTTTAGGTGGTTTCAACACTAGTGTTCACTTGTATGTCCACTCCACCATAAAATGTTTGCTAGTCCCTTTGTTGTTCACTGTTCTTGTTGAACTTTTGGACTGTTGAATTTTGGTTTTTAATAAATTTATTTACTTTCACTTATATTATGGAGGGTCTGGTCAACATATAAGTTGGCTACGGAATCGCAGAATTATTTTAGGTGTTATAAAATAACCGGAAGGGATGCGTTTTTCGTTTCACTAGATCCTTTATTTTAAAAGGATCCTTAGCTACCGACTGCGCCAAACAAATAATAGCGTGGAACGAACTGGTTTTTAAAAACGAACAAATATTTATTTTTATTAAAGGTAATAAGTGTACGCCAAGAAGAATAGTACAAGACTGATTTTACATTTTGATAAAACTTAACATATAGCTTTTAATTTGGCTAATTATTGCGTTGTTAGCAATATTGGAAATTAATCAAAGTCAATTTAAAATTGGTGAGAAATTAAATTAATTAGGGATAATTATTTATACTATAGCTTTGATAAATTCGTCGAATTTATCAGGTGCATTGTCTGTATTTATACATGTAAGTCGCGAGCAGTCAGTGCAGCATTCTCCAACCTGGAAAGGGAGTCTCGTCGAGTGGGTCTAGTGGTGAGTGAGGACAAAACGAAATACCTTGTGTCAACAAATAAAGAGTCAAGGATTTCGTTTACCTAGGATCCAACATAAACACCAACAATAATGTCAGCCTTGTGATCAATCGGAGATTAACTCTTGCCAACAGGTGTTACTACGGGCTTAGTAGGCAATTGAGAAGCAGAGCCCTCTCTCGACCGAAAATAACGGTCTATAAGTCCCTTTCCGTTCTAATATATGGCGCTGGACATTGACCATCAATGATGGGAGACAGTTAAGAGCGTTCGAGAGTAAAATATTCCGTATGATCTACGGTCCAGTATGCGTGGACGACGTGTATCGAATTAGATGGAACGATGAGCTGTAAGCCAACACTGACATAGTCAAGAGTATATAAATCCAGCGGCTTGGCTGGCTGGGTCATGTTGAGCGAATTGAAGAAAGCGCTCCTGCTATTAGGGTTTTTTATTCGACCCAAGGTGAAGGAACACGCAGAAGAGGACGTCCTAATCTCCGTTGGAAAGACCAGGTACCGGGCAACCTGACTGCACTTGGCCTTATCAACTGTTGCCAGCGCGCGCATAGCAGAGGCGACTGGCGAAGCTTTATAGAGGCGTCCAAGACCGTTCATCGGTTGTAGGCCACCTAAGTAATTTTGTACTATTCTATTAGTGATTGGGTCAAAAGAATTCAATGTCAGCAACCGTTTTGTCAGATTGGTTCGAGCTTTTGAAATATCGGTATTTAAATTTTCCTTGTAGAACCTCAGACCTTATATCATATTTTTTCAAATGGTAAACAGTTTAAATCTCTAGCTATACACACAAGAAAAAATACAACATAAAACCTACAAAACTATTTAGTTATTTTTTCCAAATTTTTTCGATGTTTTGTTGAGCAAATTGGCTCGTATTTGATCATTTTTCGTATTGTTAGCAAAATTATTACAGAATTTTTCACTCAAATTCTATTCATCAGCTATAAAGAGTGGACCATTTATAATTTGGAATTTGATTTTGGTGTAAATAAGAAACGAATAATTTTTGTTCAATATGGTTTTTATTATTCGAAAGTACAATCCTTCCGGTTGTGGAACACTATTTCATTTAAATGACTTCCTCGGCTGGCCATGCAGTAGTCCATACGATCAACTTATTGTTCAGTATATTTTCGACTGTATGGAGCTGTACTTGACCGATAGTTGCTCCAATTTTAGCGTTGTGGCCTATGCACATCACCAAAAAGGTCAATAACGCGATTTTGAAACTTCCCACGCAAAAGATCGATTGTTGTACGGCTCGTGTGACACAGCGCACCCACCTGTTGGTCCATATCTTCTAAAGTAGACCAAAAATGGCACAATGATACCGCCGGTCCAAAATCCACACCAAACAGTTACTCGTTGATGGTGCATTGGCTTCTCAACAATCGAGCATAGATTTTCTGAACCCCAGATGCGATAATTTGGTTTATTAACGTAAAATGTTAAAATCGGTTAAAATGTTCATCTTCTTCTTAGCGTTCCAGAGCCCAATTAGCGAACCGAAAACGTTGCGGGAGGTCATGTGGCTTCAGCTTTTGTACCAAATGAACTTTGTGCGGCTTTACACTGAGGTCTTTATGCAAAATTTGCAACAAAAAAGTGCGTGAAATATTCAATTCCTGAGAATGATGGCGAGTTGATGAGGTAGGTTGGTTTTTCTTGAACATTCTGAGCAACAGCAGCAATTGTTTCCGTTGTATGCACTTTATAAGTACGAGAACGTTTTTTTTATCCAATAAAGATCCAGTTTGACACACACAAATCGATCCACAAATTGCGTGGAAGGCGCTAGCGAATTTTTAACGTAAATTGCATACACTTTCGGTAGAAGACTCATTATTTTGCAAGTAAATTTTTAGTATTTCCGAAAGTTGTTCAAGCATATATCGACCCATTTCGTTAACCGCAAATATGGTATAAAAATAATTTTTAGTCATGATACGAATGACATTATACTAGCCACACTCAAAATAAACAAATTTCAAATTACAAATGTTATGGACCTGTATATCAAAAAATTAGTTTTTTCCTCAATTTTACATTTTTTAACTGTGTAGGGCCTAGGCGAAAAGCTCGGCCTAGGCCCTCCATGGGTTGTTGTGCCATTAAAAGTAAGTAACTGTGTATAAGAAGTGTATTTCTCAAACATTTATGAAATTTGGGTTAATTGTTACTAAAACCAAGTTGACACTTTTTTTCGTTGTATAGTGATTTGGGCAACATACATATTTCTAGAACTTATTAATCCTCTATCAAATCTTATAATAGATCAAAAAAGTGATTTCCCCTCAAAAGGCAAAATAAAAAATTAAAATAAAAATGAGCAGTAAGAAATTCTCAAAATCACATGAAAACTGAAAGACATACAAGAGGCCATTAAATTTACTTTTCACCAATTTTGACAAACCTAGCTACTTTGCACATAAGTGTGAGTACTTTTAAAATTTATAGATGTGCTATCTGGATCAGATAGATCAGAGACCTGTAATTTGTAGCACAGAAAATTAAAAAAAAAACGATTTGAAATTTTTGAACAAAATTGTTAAAAATCATATTTTTGATTGACAATTTCGAAATGACTCTTTGAGAAAGCTATGAGCACATAAAAAATTTTGCGAAAAATTTGCTAACAATACCAAAATAAACTAAAAATTATCAAATTTGGTCATAATATAATAAAATGATTTCTAATTTGTTCCGTTGTATCTTATACCATATTATGTATACATAAAGCTTTAAACCTTTTACCTTTTTCTATATAATTTTCGAAGAAGGGCAACCAAACTTGCATTGAAAAAGTACAAAGGCTTGCTAGCCTGGATATCTCAGGAGCTATAAGTAGTACTGACTTAGATATGACTACGGATTACATGACTTCGAACATTAGATTTTACTACTATCCCTAGAAGTAATGTTGAGACTATCATCTTTACCGATAGCTCAATGATGGAGTATTGAACTGCAACTGGTCCATTGGGCTATAGCAGCGCCTACTGTCAATATAAGTCGTATCTTCAAATAACAATATAAAAGGAACTGTTAGTGCAAATACAAAAAAATTTTATATTTTATTTCAGAGAGCGTGTGGAGCGAGTTATAAGCTTTGGCGCTCCTAAACTTAGCGATTCAATTAGTTTCAAACTGAAATAATATTTTAGGGTGCCATAAATACATACAAATACATAATGGTTACGGCGACAGAAATAATAATACCGCTCTATAAAATATAAGAGGAGAAACTTTTCTTTTGATTTAAAAACGAAGAAAAATTACTTAGGAAATGTAATTATTTATGATACATGAACAAAGATAAATCTGCTCCAAGGTACAACACCTTCATACATACTTATGCTTACATGAGTAAGTGTGCAATTCGTATATAGATAGCTATATACCATATGCGCAGTTAGCTTACATATAAACCTTATGTGTGTAGCCAATTAATGTCATTATTCTGAACGTTTGATATACTTATGTATGTAATTTAAAAATACCCTACGTTACAATTGATTACAATTAAAAAATAAATATTTGTAATTGTATAACTATATTTCGACTTAATAAACCGAACCGCATGTATTAACACTTAATTAACAGAATATGTTACATTAATTGAAGTAAGTAAGTACCATATAACAAAAATAATAATACCAGATATATATGTACATACCCATTTGTTCTTCATCACACATCTCACGTACTTCTTCTTCGGAAAGAGTATCTCCATCTCTGCAAAAATATTTTTAAAAAATATCCATTCCTATATTTCTCTAAATTCGAATCTTTGATAGCTCACTACCAAGTGTTATGCAATTGAACTTTAGCATATTTTTGTTTGTGCTACATTTATTTTTACCGAATAGAAAGTATGTATACCACCCTGTTTAACCAACAATTGTGGGTTAGACTGAATCAATATATAGGGGACTTTTGTAACACCATCATGACATCGCTTTTTGAGAGTAAATATAAGTTGTTCATTTTCAGTTTTATTAAATCTTTACTAACGTTTCCTCCTCAGATTTTCTTTCCTTATTTTAGCTGCTTTATTTTTTTACACGAATGGAAGGAACCTGCAGTTTTATGCCGAATAAGAACGGTGAAGTAAAAATATTTTTTTATAAAAATTGTGCTCTTGGAGGTTTGCCTGTCAAAAGCACCTCTTGGCCGTGTAAGGTATGCGCTATAATCCTTTGTACTTACATACTTGGGCGCCACTTATAGATCGACCGATTTGCTTGACATTTTTTGCACCATCTTGATCCTGAAGGGGCTTCGGAGAAAAAATATCGGGAAGAATATGATTTGAACATGATATCTATAGGCCGATCGATTTTGTTCAAGTTTTGTGTACTAGGGTTTTTTAAGCCAGGAAAAAATTTTTGGCACTAATTGTGATCTCGAAATTATTTCCGAGCGCAACAGCATAACTTAGTAAAATTCTACAGAAGTTATATTTTCTTCTGTAGACTCCTTTATGCACTGACCCATTTGGTTAAAATTTTATGTACCAGGGTTTCTTAAGCCAATAATTCTTTTATGAGCTTCAATTATTCCTAAGGGGAGGGCTCTGTAGCAAGTTAGTAAAAATTAAATAAAATGTAGATGCGTCTTATTAGTAAAAAATTAAAATGTGTGGCCGCTGAAGTGAAACGTCTTTACGTGTAAATGTGACCAGTTGGGGTAATTGTAAACGACGGTTACTTTATGCTTTCAAAATTAACTGAAGTAAATCAAGAAAAAGAAAAAATGCAACTTGGATTGCCGCCACAGTGTCGCTGCACCTCAAATACCACTGAAAATTTTATTTGTAAAGAGAAGTGTGGCTTAAAAGTAAAAAAGTGACGTTCGTTTCTTTACCCTCCATAATTACGGCGAGATCCTTATCGGCTTTCTGATCTTCACGAATTTCTTCAGCTATCGAACCTTCAACTGGAAGTTCGTTTAATAGCCAAATGTCCACACTGTCTTTTTTTGTTCAGTTCTTGAAGAATATTGTTATTCCTTCTTGTCACGGAATCCGCGTGCTAATGGTCAACTCTTTGTTTATTTTGGTTAAACACAGTCTTCACACTCTCTATGTAACTATTCTTAGATATTGACGAACGCAGTAATTTTCCTTTGAAGTCCGGTTTTTGTTTTGAAGGAGCTCACGATACCATGTCCACTTGACATGCAGCTTCCGAATTTGGTGGTATTCTTTCTTTATGCTGAGAATAAATCTACCTTACACTGCTGCTGCCGTTGTTAACATTAATTTAACGGTTAAAATACGCGATTTGAGTATTTCATTTTAATTTAAAAAAAATGGATTTTCGATGATATCAATTGCCGGTTGCAGAAATTGTAGCTCCAATGATCCCAAAATATCATTGAATTTAGTGGCATCTTGCGTAATTCCAGAAAAAGCGCATTCGTTTGCATGAAATATAATTTTGGCGTTGATTTAATGAATGGTGTTGGTTTGACGGAAACTCCATGAATTTGACTGTTTTATGCATTGGAGTGAAAGATATTACAAGCATCTTGAAATTCAGGTGAAGGATCTGTTGGTGAATGATCTGTTGATGTTGATTAAGTATTTAAGACTCCAGGTTAATTTTGCATTGCTTTTTGAAATGTCGGGTTCACCAATGTCGGTTTTGTTTTTCCACTTTTTTTTGCGCAAACGGCAATCACCCGTCATATATTCGTCTCTTTCATAGTGTAAACATTTTCCCATGAAGGCGGCCTGTCTTCGTCCTGGAGGAGTTCGATCTGCCATATTCTGAACAGCTTGACATAACGCTTCCTGCACTGCTTACACAATGCCGCTAATTTCCGCTTCTACTCTGCGAACTTTGGGCATTGGACGAAAAAAACATCAATGATGGTTCGCATGTCAATGCCTGTGTTACTGCCTCTTTGAACGATTACTGTCCACATATATATCAAATGTGCTAGGCGCTCTATGTCCGATGCGTATACTTGCAGAGCCTCACCATATCGCTGTGACCTGCTCTTCAGCTTTAGCCTGTAAATCTGATGCATATGGTCACTTCCATATCTGCACTGCAATGCTGCCATAATATTAGCCACATAGTTGCTTTTGTCTACATCCGGACTTTATTCCCTTCAAGGAAATAATCATGTGAACAGTGGCTGTTGATCCGCGCACTTGCAATTACTTCTCCACCTCCATTTTACCAAATTCACCACTTAAAAAATTACTTATTACACACTCTCTGTTTAAACAAAGATTGTCGAACTGTGACTTCCTGTAATCCGCTGCTCCAATCGCATTTATACTTAGAACCGATTTCATCGCTGTCACGAACATTCCATAGCTCTTCGTAGTTTCCAGATGATGTTATGTTTTATGTCATTAGTTAACATCACCATGAACATAAGCCTGGCCACGAACATCGAATCTTTGTCGAAGTTACTATTCTAATATATTTCGGTGCGTAGGACACAAGGTAAGGTTCGTGACAGTCGCAGGTGCATCCATGTTCGATGCTTGCGCTTCTATGTCTGAAGTCGACACACAGCTTCCTCGTGCCGTCCCCTGGATAGCGATCTGACACCCGTCAGTGAGTTAACTAATACAGCTGCCATGAGCCGAGATACGAATTTGTTGTTGGATTTGTGGTTGGGAAGAGACTGCGTTATGGAATCTCAAGGTTCACGCCCGTGAACGAGCGCCTCGCCTCTAACCGCATCAAGGTAAAATTCTTCAACATCAGCCTAATTTGTGTCCATACCCCGACGGATGAGAAGGATGAAACGACCAAAGATGACTTCTACAAAGCTCCTCGACAAAACTTATGAGCATTGCTCCCGCCACGATATTGAAATCGGGTTAGGCAACTTTAAAGTCACGGTGGGAAAGGAGAGTCTCTTTGGTTCGACGATTGGAAAATTCAGTCTCCACGACGAAGCCACCAACAACGGTGGCAACTTGGGGCTCCCCTGATCAAAACACACGAAACCAGATTGATCACCTTGTGAACGACGGAAGGCACGATTTCTGTATACTAGACGTACGCACAATACGTGGTGCACACGAGGGCCTATTCCTACAACGATGAAGACTCAGACCACTACTTTGTTGCAGCCAAGGTCTGCACACGTGTATGTCTAGCAAATCGCATACGGGCAAACGGATAGGAAGAAAGCTGGTTGTCGAAAAACATCAATTACAACAGACAGCCGAAGTCTTCACCAATCGACACCAGGTTTATTGATATCGAAATGTAACGGGACAGGAACAAGGTCCAAAAATTCTTTGGAAGAATAAGATGCCTGACTTATGGTTTGTAGACCGGGGCCTCTTCCTTTAATGATGAAGACGGAAACCTGGTGAAAGATTTCCAGGGCATAATGAGATTATGGAAGGAGCACTGTTCGCGGCTGCTTAATGGCGATTACGGCAATAATACCGCCACTGCGGAATCTGCTCCAGAAACCCCAATCACTGACGGCGTTGAAGTACCGTCGCCCAACTCGGACAGCCATCGCTCGGCTGAAAAATAGTAAGGTTGCAGGGGCAGATGGCCTGCCTGCTGAGTTGTTTAAGACTGGAGGCGAGAAGGTCCAAAACGCATGCATGAGCTTCTATGCAGAATATGGTCGGATGAAAGCAAGCCAAAAAATTGGAACCTCAGAGTACTCTGTCCATTCCATAAGAAAGGTTATTACACGATCTGCACCAACTACCGTGGGATAAGCCTTCTTAATATTGCATATAAGGTTCTATTGAGCGTACTGTGCGAAAGACTGAAGCCCATTGTCAACAAACTGATTGGATCTTATCAGTGTTGCCTCAGGCCTGGTAAATCCACCATCGACCAAATATTCACACTACGCCAAATCCTTGAAAAGACCTGAAAAGAATGCAACTAGACCCACCAACTATTTGTCGATTATAAAGCCGCCTTCGACAACATGATTGGGGATTACTCGTACGCGGGAATTTCTGTTTTTGGTCACCCTGCAAAACTCATTCGTCTTTGTAAAATGACACGGATCAACACCAACATCGCACTGAAAATTGGGAAAGACCTCTACGCGCCAGTTGATACCATAAGAGGTTTCCCTATCGTGCGACTTCTTCAACCTTATGGTGGAGAAAATAATTCGAACTGCGAACATCGACATGTCTGGCACTACTTTCTACAAGAGTGTTATGAGAGTGTATGCTGCTAGCATACACTGATGACATTGACATCATTTGAACCAACGCGCAGGGAGTCAGTGCAGCATTCTCCAATCTGGAAAGGGATAAGTCTCGTCGAGTGGGTCCAGTGATGAACGAGGACAAAACGATATACCTTGTGTCAACAAACAAAGAGTTACGGCGTCTTGGACAAAATGTAACTTTTAACAATTATACTTTTGAAATCGTCAAGGACTTCGTTTACCTAGGGTCCAGTATAAACACCAACAATAACATCAGCCTTGACCAACAAGTGTTACTACGGGCTCAGTAGGCAATTGAGAAGCAGAACCCTCTCCCTACTGACGAAAATAACGCTCTATAAGTCCCTCATCCTTCTCGTCCTAATATATGGCGTCGAGCCGTTAACATTGACCACCAATGTTGAGAGGCTGTTATGAGCGTTTGAGAGGAAGATACTACGTAAGATCTAGGGTCCAATATGCGTGCACTACGCAACACTGACATAGTAGTATAAAAATCCAGCGGCTTCGCTGGCTGGGTCATGTTGAGCGGATTGAAGAAATCGCTCCGCTGTAAAGACCAGGTACAGGGCGACCAGACTGCACTTAGCCTTATAAACTAGCAGAGGTGAAGCTTTATCAAGGGGGCCAAGACCGATTATCGCTGGTAGTGGCAGCTAAGTAAGTAAGTAAGTATCTCTTCTATATTCAAACTATGTATTTTATGTAAATAAAATATTCAAAACATGTAAAATAATTACCATTTTGTAAACATCCATATATTGAAAAATCTATGAATTCATCTTATAAGTTAACAAAAAAAAAGCGCCATGTATCTACCATTTTCAATTATCAAATTTTGACTTCGAATTTGAATTCAGCGACTCCTAAACATGCGTGAGTCCGCCATATTGATCCCGCTATTTTGGAATTTTGACTTCAGATTTTAACTCAGCAACACCAAAAACCCTTAAAAAACACCAAATTAAACAAATGTCTGTTTTATGGCTAATAACTTAAATCCTACACAACTATATTGTGCAATCTAATAAATTTACTTCGCAATCATTCAGGAGTAAGATACACTGATCCTTTGCATAGATGCATTTTGGAACTCAGCCTGTTATGATATTCTTAGGACTTACGCTCTTTTCTTTCATAGCTTTCACATTACTTTTTTTTTCTTTTAATGGTGCAACAGTCCATGGAGGGCCCAGGCCGAGCTTTTTGCACGCACTCATGTCATGCGTGTTATATATTTTTATATGGACCTGCAGTTATATGCTGAATCCGAACAGCGAGGTGAAAGCTTTTCATATAAAATTTTTGCCTGCCAAGAGGTGACGCCGAGTAGGAAAATAGTTTTTTCTATTTTTTTTTATTTTGTCTGTACCGAGATTTGAACCACGGACATAGTGTCGTAGAAAGCCAACGCATTACCAACTACGCCACCGACCAACATTACCACTCTCGTTTTTTGTGGTATTATGATACTTGCGTACATCCTTATCGGACACGTATACCGGCTTAAACAAATTTTTGCTTAAAAAAAAGTTAGTTTTTAATTTTGACAGTGAGCGTTATATTTACTTGTACTAAATGGCATAATTTTTCTTATTTGTGCGTGTTGAAGAAGACCCCTAAGTAACAAGAGTGACAGTGAAAAGGTTAACAAAAGTTTTTACATATGATATTTTTTTTAATTTTAACAATTTGTTTTAACGAAAATATTTATTTGGTAATCCTGTAATTTGAATACAGGAAAACAAAAACATGGTTATGGGTCAAAATTGTATTTATTTATGTTAAAAATTTATTTAAATTTAAACTTGATGGTGCCAAGTTTTGTTCACAAAAACTTAAGCAGCGATGCGTGTTTCTTTTGTCAGTGTGAACGTTGTCTTATATACGTGCCAAAAGAAACGCAGCTACCAGCAGCTAAGTAATACAAGCAGAGATGCTTTCGTATTCTCTCTCGGTTTCATCTTATGTGCTCTTAGTTTTTTTTTTCACTCACCAATACTAATAGCACTAAGCTACAGTATTCTTGAACGACAAAAACCGCGTATGTTACACTATAAGAGAACAAATTGCATATAACGAAAGATCTAAAAACTATATTAAAAAATTAACTCAATTACAAATATCAAAAGTACAATATTTGGCAAGTCTCATACCTTCACCAGAAACTTAAGTCACAAAAAAATTAGGTCGACCAACAGCAGGAATACCACCGATTAAAACCCTGACCGGTACATGAGCAAGAAACGACAACGAGAAAGCAAATAACTTTGCACATCACTTTGAGAACGTTTTCTCACCACTTTCGTTAAATCTTCACCAGCGAGGTGTTGACGAGATGAATATCCTGGACAAATGGTCTTCCCAATCAAACCTTTTACGAAACATGAAGTGCATCAGGTTATAAGCAATCACTTGAAGTAAAAAAAAATACCCCGGAGAGATATTAAAACTACCATTAATTTCTTAACGTAGTTATTCAATAGTATGCGCAGGCTATGCTATTCTCCACTGCAATGGAAAGTTGCACAGGACATCAAATCGTACAGAACAATTAACCTCCTGACCGTAACAAGCTAAGTTTTTCAGAAACTCTCTCCTCTCTAAACAGACTAAAACCAATCTTGGCTACATCGAAGTTAGTACCAGACCACCAGATGGCTTTAGAGAACAATATACAACAATCGAGCAAGTACACATGACCTACATAATTGTAAGAACTGCATTTGAAAGCAAACAATTCAGCACAACAGCATTTTTTGACATAATGCAAGCGTTTGATAAAGAGTTGCACGATGGGCTTTTGGACAAAATCAAAAAGAACCTGCCATAACTACATTATGAAATTCTTTGATATTACTTAGAAGATAGATATTTTAGGGTAAAATTTAATGATGAATACAGACAATTATAACAACAACAAAATCATGAGTACCACAAAGCATTGTGCTAAGTCCTATACTGTATAAGCTATATACCGCAGACATACCTACGAGTACAGAAACTTCAATCGCCACTTTTGCAGATGTCACTGTTATTATTAATCACTGCATTTTAAATCTTTAAAAAAATCTACACAACATACAAACATGGAAGAATAAATGGAAGCCAATGCCTGCAAATCAATTGTGGTCGCTGTAGCGTAGCGGTAGTGCATTGGACTGTTACGCAGAGTGTCAGGGGTTCGAATCTCGGCACAGGCAAAATAAAAAATAAAAAAGAGCAACAACAACAAAACTAACGGCACCACCTCTTGGCAGGCACTGGCAAACCTACAAGAGTAAAAATTGCCTATAAAAAGCTTTTCACTTCACTATGCCGTGAGGATTCGGCATAAAACTGTAGGTCCCTTCCAGTCATGTAGAAATATAACACGCACAACATGAGTTGATGCGAAAACCTTGGCCTTTGGCGCTACATGCGGTCATATTCGACACTGATAAAAAACGAAGTTTATTGTGGTAAAGGCATAACACTTGCCACAGTGGCTATCTATCTCTTTATCGGTGTCCTGTGTGATCACATTCACTCTCTCATTCTCCCTCCTTCTTCCTCTCACCTATTAATCTTCCTTCCATTCAACACAATGCTCTGCATTCATAGGGGTACACCCTGTGTGTTGAATGTAACAATAAGAAAACGTCACATTCACGCTTCGAAAAGATAATTGCTCGCAGTTACGCTATGCTCAAAACACTACAAAAAGATAGTGTTATATAAATAAGACTACATATAGACAGCCTGCGTACAAAAACACATATTCGCAAAAAGAAAACAACTTGGTATCAAACTAACTTCTCTCTATTGGCTAATAAATGGTAACTCGCAACTAACATTAAAAAACAAGTTACTCATATATAATCAAACTTATTTGGTCTTACGGAATCCAATTATGGGGCTCTGTTGCTACATAAAACTTCTAAATCCTACAACTATTGCAGCCAAAAGCGCAACGAATGCTAACAAATGCACCTCGATATGTATGTTACAAACAAAACAATACCTCATGATTTAAATATGGCGACAGTACAAGAAAAAATTTTAAATTACAAAAAAAAAGTACATCTAGCGTCTGAAGCACCATCCGACTATTCTCGCGACTAATTTGTTACAAGTTCATACTAGTCAGCGGATACTTAAACGATTTGCGCCATCATCACTTATAAATAATTACAATGTAATAGTAAATATGCAATATTTATGTAATTAATACAAATCTTAAGATTATACATATAGAGAGGAACACAATGATTGTTTCCTCTACATGTCAATATAGACAAATAATGAATTAAATGTAATACAATGACAACTAATATGACAGTTGGCAAATAAACTAGAGTAATAAACAAACAAAAAATTTAAAAGTAAGCATACTAAAATATAGCGTAAAAAATAGTGTAAGTAGTAAGAATACCAATAAACAATTTTACTATAAACCATGCGTGAAGAAGTTTCACTTGCATTTATTTTCTCTTCTCAAATAGCGATGTGATAATGAGTGTTACAAAATCGATCCACCCTAATTTGGGTACATATGAAAGTACATACATAACTTACAATTTCTCATCATCCAATACACGATCCATATTGATATCAATATCAATATTTTCATCATCGTCACCTTCCAATGTTGGTGTTGGGCTATGTGACTTTGCTTTACCTCCATCAATTTCTTCTTCTTTGTCGATAGCCGTTAACGAGTCGGCGTCGGCTAAATTATCAACAGCAATGGCCAAGAAAACATTCAGTAGTATATAATTACCGCAAATAAATAAAATTATAAAGTAAATGCAAGCTAAGACACCAAAAGAGTTTACACCCCCATAAGCACGTATTCCATCATACATTACAGCATTCCAATCCTCACCGGTTAGTATCTAAAATGCAAGTACAGATAAAAAAATTTACTTTCGAAGACGAAAAGTTTCAGTGTTTCCTTCTTACCTGAAACACAGTGAGTAAGCTCTGCCAGAAACTGTCAAAATTTGAACGCGGCTTTTCCTCCTCAGGATTAAAATTGAATTTACCGCCAAAAACTTGCATGCCCAAGAGAGCAAATATCACAATGAATAGGAAGAGTAGTAGCAATAAAGATGCAATTGATTGTATGGAATTCAATAGGGAAGCCACTAGATTCGACAATGAACGCCAATATCTATTAGAGGAAAATTAAAGAGTACAAGCAATTATTTCAAAAAAAAAAAAAAAATCTTTAAACTCACTTTGTTACTTTGAATACCCGCAATAAACGTACGCAACGCAAAACAGAAACACCTAATGGTGGCATCACTCCCGTATTTGTCAATATCATTTCCATTATGCTGCCAATAACCACAAAGCAATCGAAACGATTAAACAACGATACAAAATATCCTTGAAAACCCAAACTATACATTTTCAATATCATTTCGCAGGTGAACAAAGCAATGAAAAAAATATTTGTGTATTCTGAAATTACATAAAGCGAGATTTGTGCAATTACGTATATATAATTACAATTTCTTTGCGTCAGGTACCTCAAATATAGTATCTACAATCAAAAGTTACTCGATTAAAACCAATGAAACCTATGTTTGTAGTCTTAAAATATTACAGAATAAATCTTTCTTTAGAATCTGCACAGTGTGACTTTCTCATTTTAGCAGAATTATTATGAGATTCCTCACGCAAATGTCGCGTCTAATCATTACGAATAAAGCACTCTCACCTTGAAATTGATCCAACCATGATGGTTGTTCATAATGCTCCGTTGCGAGTACACCAGTGTTTAAAAAAACTAATATTATAATTAACCAATAGAATGCTTGAGACTTTACAGCCTTGCGACATGAACGACGCAGGCGACGATTAAATCGATCTATATCTTTTTTCTTTTTGCGCACCCAAGATTCTGTAATTTGTACTTCTTGCCCATTCTCTCCCAGTTGGTCGATTGAGTCCATTTCATTGGATGGCTTCGTTTTACCATCCATTAGATTGCCATCGGCATCAGGTTCAATATCTTCCGCCTGTGTGATCCAATCTAAATAGCCTCGTAAATCCTCTTCAATTTGTTGTTTCTCACGTAGCTTTTGAAAGTCGCCGCGGTTTTTTGCTTTCGTACGCTCTTTGGAAAACTCACCGGACAAAACGCCAAGAATTAGATTCATTACAAAAAACGCACCTAATATAACCATTGAAACAAAATAAATCCATTGCCATGTACTGCCCATGGAGTCTTGAATCTATGAAAATTAACACATAAGGTTTGATGAATTTAAAATGTTCTTCTTTCGAAACAACTTTCCACGACTTACATTGTATAACACATCTGTCCAGCCCTCCAAAGTAACACACTGAAATACCGTCAACATGGCCAGTCCAAAATTATCAAAATTTGTTATACCGAAATTGGGGCCATCCCATTCACCGTAACAATTATATTTTAAATCGCACTCATAGCCACTACCACATGGATGAGGTGATTCCATAAATTCACCTAATCAATATAGTATTAATATTTTACACATACTGACTGACTTTATATTTCGTTTATAGATTATAAGACAAATATGCCGATTATGCAAAACGCGGAGGATCGCACTTAGGGGCGGAAACGACTTTTGTGATTAGTTATGAAGTTCGCTTCCGCTTCATTCGCTTCGCTCTCAAATGCGAAAGAAAATATTAAACATCAGAAGCTTAAAGTTACTCAATATGTGGCTACAAATTGGGCATAAACCACATAGGATTAATCGCCCTTATATTCTTAGAATTGATACTTCTTCCACCTTTACTCGTTCTTTAGCCGAAATACTCAAGCACATTTCGTTCTCTCTTCTTTTTATTTTATGTCCCTTTTACGATAGAAACTCAACATCTCTTGCTAGATTTCGTGGAAATATTGGAACAAATATGTTCGCCTTTCATAATAGCATATTATCGCATCATATGCGAATCACATTTGCAAAAGCGGGGATTATGCCATCCGCCGAGCTTTGTATAATCGGTTTACAGTATTCATTTTTTTTACTTTATTTTCGGTTTTAACTTACCAGTAATTTTATTCCGGCATGTTTTGTGCAGTTTCCCAGAAAACAATTCTAATCCAATTATAGCATAAATTATTATAACGAATAATACCAATAACGCAATATGGAATAATGGTATCATGGCACGTAAAATTGAATTAAGTACAACTTGTAAGCCTGTTAAAAGATTTATCATATTTATGTACAAATTTTATTGCTTTTCATTTGCTTACTTGGCACTCCGGAAACCAATCTCAAAGGACGTAAAACGCGAAAAGCCCTAAGTGCTTTCACATCGAAGCCTTCTTTCATTATATTGCTCAATACTGTACTTATCATACTATTATTATAACAAAAGAGAGGGAGAGAGAAAATGGGATATAAAAAGGGAAGTTCTGCTTATACTTCTATATAAAGATTAAGGGTTACAAATATACTAATATAACAGAACTTAGTTCAATATACAATACGTGGTACACGGAGTTAGTATAAAGTTACCATGTAGATATATTATATATACATAGTTCAACCCTTTAGGCAGTGGATATATTTAGAATTTTGCAACGCGAATTCTTTTTGCTCGGTATGGTCGTGGTTATATTGAAAATTTAAGCGAGCACAAAGTGTTCGCCGAGTAATTCGGTGCAACATCAATTTCATGGTGTTCGCCGATCAATATTTTCAATATAACCTCGGCTTTAAATTTCAACTTTAATATATCTGCGGCCACAAGGAATAGCAGCTAAACCCGAGCTAGGAAAATTAGAAACTTACTTCATATTACTTATTATAATCCCACAGTTATTACACTATTACACGTACATACTTACATACAAAGAACTTTTGCTTTTTTTTCTCATAAAAGAGTTATGTTGAAATTTTTCTGAAAGAAAGGCATTTCAGTATGATTGTTTAAAACAAATGTTTTAAGATACGGCAACAACCGAAAATTATAACAAATTTTTAAAATTTTCTTCAAAAATCAAAGTTTTGAATAGCGTAATATTTTACTGTCATTCAGGCTCAATAGTTGATTATATCGTGTAGTGTGCATAGGTTTGTTTTTGAAAATATTGGAAAGATACGAGGAACCCGTAATCTCGACGAGAAACGGTGGGAAGTGATTATTGTATGACACAAAATATAAAGATATATGTATATGAGCTTGCCGAGCTAATGGGCGATAAATAAAGTTTTGAAACGTTGTCGGACTAAAAGAAAGGCCTCGTGTTACTTCGCAGTTGATTGATAAGAACATATATATACGCACTTCGCGGGAAAAATTTTTTTAGGAATCGTTCAGCCTGAAATGTTGCGCCATCGAAGAATTACCCGAATGGCTACAATCTTATCACTTAAAGGCCGTTGAGCGTATGTAACAGCAGCTGGAAATGTGCGTTTGACACAAAATGGCCAGAAATATATACGAAAACTTCGCCCAATTGGAGGAAGAATAGCTGAAGATACCGTTATTAAAACTAAAGTTTCAGATTTCAATAAAAGTTTTGTTATATAAAATTTGAAGTTTTTAAATTAAATTGTTTTTAAATTAATTAAAAGCAGAAACATTTAGTCATGATTGGCTATATAATGTGCTATGTATATCTAATTTTGTCCGGTACTGTATTTTTTCATACTATTTTATTAAACTAAATTTTCTTAAATTAAAGTTCAAGTGTTTATTAAACAAAAATGTTATAAACATCGCGTAAAGATCTCAAAGAAAAATCCACAAGAAAAGCAGAGAAATATAAAATGTACATCGAAAATAAGGACTGCTTAAATTTATTTGCCTTTTTTAGGTACAAGTTGTTTTAAAATTTAATTCACTTTTTAATGAAGAAGTTTAAGATTTTTAAAGTAATTTGTTCGAATCGATAATCGGTCTTGGCCGTCTTGATAAAGCTTCGCCTCTGCTATGCGCGCGGTGGCGCGAGTAGGTAAGGCCAAGTGCAGTCAAGTGGCCCTGCACCTGGTCTTTCTAATGCAGATTAGGACATCCTGTTCTCCTAGTCGGAGCGCTTTCTCCAATTCGCTCAACATGACCCAGCCAACGAAGCCTCTGGATTTTTATACTCTTGACTATGTTAGTGTTGGAGTACAGCTCATACAGCTCATCGTTTCATCTTATTCGATACACGTCGTCCACGCATATTGGACCATAGATCTTACAGAGTATCTTCTTCTCGAACGCGAACAGTTTCTCATCATTGGTAGTCAATATCCCCGTCTCGGCGCCATATATTAGGACGGGAAGGATGAGAGACTATAATATAATATAATCCTTATTTTCGATGTACATTTTATATTTCTCTGCTTTTCTTGTGGATTTTTCTTTGAGATCTTTACTATAAATATACTATAATATATTATATATACGGGCGTGAACCCGTGAACGCAATCTCTTCCCAACCAAAAACCTTCTTCCTTCTTCTTTTAATGGCACAACAGCCCATGGAGTGCCTAGGCCAAGCGTTTTGCATCCATTCATGTTCTGCGTGTTGTATTTGTATATGAATAGTTGTATTTACAGTAGTATTTAATCAGCTGATTGCAAAAAATACTTTGATCAATCAGCTTTCGAGATAGTGATACGTAGACAATGATTCGCAGAACGAAAAATGTGTGAAACTCTGAACGCGGGATCTAGTAATTATATGTCGTTTGTGATTAACATCGACTACAAAAAAAAAGTCACAAAAGTTAATTCATGTATATCGTGTAATAACTTTTATTTCAAATTAATTATTTTTCATCAAATGTCAATCAACTAATCATAGAGCATTGGGTTGCCACCTTACTCGACATGCAAAGCTGTCAATACCGTCTTGTTTAGGATATATGTATGTTCACCCAGGAGTAAAACTATCAACTAGGCTTTGGAGGTCCAGAGTTATTGCGGCATCGTTGTTTGCAATGGTTTCGCTATGTTGGTGATAGCCGTCACTACTCGAGGTAGTTGAAAGAAATTCATCATAAAGATTAAGTGTAAAATTTGGCAATATGTAAGGTAGTTGTGTTGAACTGTCATGTTGTCGATAACAAAGCTGATTCATATACGTCCGTATCAATCTGCCATTTCCCAATAAAACATTGAACATCACCTTTCCCACACATTCTATGACACGACCAGGTTTCCATGTGATACTGCTATTTCCTGCATAAACACTTGCGTAGACTTTGTCTTCCGCAGCAAACGTCTTTAAAAAGGCACCATGTCTGAGGTTGGAGTAAGTTAAGATTGATGCGTATTTTTCTATTATACCGAAGTTCAGCTAGTGATTTGTAGTTTACGCAATTACGATTAGGTGTTGACCGATAAGAGAGTAGAAGAGTCTGTAGATTTTGTTGACCCGTATCCTCTCCGTTTAGTATCTTTATTCCTCGTTTTAAGGTATCAACAAATCTCTCTGCTTGTTCATTTGACATAGGGTAATAAGGACTGGAGAAAAGATGACGAATTCCCGCACCTGTGCTTGGTAGACCATGCCTGGAGAATATTTCTTTGAGAATAATTAGTTTGTTGAGAACTAGTTGATTTAGTAATTCAATCTTAGGCCACTTAGAATGTGCGTCTACTACAACCGAGAAATAGTTTCCACCAATTGGTCCAGCATAATGGATGTGCACGCGCTCCCAAGGACCCTTGGAAGTAGGTCATGGACTTAATGTGAGTTTCGTTGGCATTTTGGCAGCAAGGGCACACGAATTGCACCCTTGCACAAGTTTTGTGATATTCAATGTCTATATCCAGCCAATAAACGTAGCTTCTAGCGATAGTTATTGGGCGCTCTACTCGTGGATGTCTACGGTGAAGTATGCGTTTGTGATAAATTGTTGGGATAACAATTCGATTTCCCATCATAACGCAGTCATCAATGATACTAATATTGTCTTTTCGCATGAAAAATGATTTGAGATTATTATTTGCATCCACTTTGTTTGGCCATCCCGATGCTACATAGTCAATTATCTGGCGTAGAATTATATATTTTGCTGATTCATATTGAATCATTTTGTGTGTGATTGGTAATTTCTGCAAATTATCTGTTAAAGTTTGATTGATTTCGTTTTCGAATTTAATTGAAACTATGACAAAATCATCTGAAATGCTGACACTTTTATCAATCAAGCGTGATAACACATCTGCATACCCGAAGTTGTTGGTTGATATAAAGCTGACATCGAATTCCTGTTTTTTTTTTTTTTTTGCAAAAAATTGCTAACAAAAGTTTTTGGTCTGTATGCAATTTAAATTTGTCTCAAAGATCATTTTATGAAATTTGGTAACTGCAAAAATTAGTGCAAGGCCTTCCTTTTCAATTTGACTGTGATAATTTTCTGCTGGAGTTAGCGATCTTGAAGCATGACAAATCGCCTTTAGAGATCCTTTGGGGAACTCGTGAAAAATGCATGTTCCCAACCCATAGTTTGATGGGCCTACTGCGACTATGATGTTTTTGTCAGGATCATAGTGCGTTAATAATAAATCTGACGAAACAATTTTCTTTAACGCATTGAATGTCCACTCCCAAACACTGTTTGCTTTCAACAATTCGTCTAGTGGCCCTCTGTGTTGACACATTTTCCCGACGAAGTTACCATAGAAATTGATGGCGCGCAAGAAGGAGTGGAGCTCTAACGTTGGATAGTTCAGACATTTGATTTATTGCTGCTCAAAGTCAGATTTTAACCCTTGCTCGTTGATAACGTATCCGACAAATTCTTTGACAAAAATTTACATTTTTCATTTTTTAATTTAAAACTATAATTGTAGAATCTCATTCAAATTTTTTTCGTGTTGTTCTTTAGTTTTCCAGTATTTGGCATTTGCCAGTTTTGAAAAGATGTCATCTGGTAAAGGCAAACCCGTTGAAAAATCGGCGCACAGACATATTCTTCCATTTGATTTTTTTATGACAACAATGGGTGCTGCCCATGCTGTGTAATTGGCTGGTGAAATTATATTTGTTTCTAGCAGGCGTTGCAATTCTGCTTCTAAAAGTTGACGAACGGCATATGCTACCGGTCGATGTGGTCGAAATACTGGGTGTTGATTTGGGTAGATGACAAGATATGCTTTTGCCTTATTGCACAGGCCCATTTTTTTGTCAAAAACATCTGGGAACCTATGTTTAAGTGAAAGTAAGTAACTAGTATGGATATGTATGTTCTGGCACAGGGGAATGACGAATGGGGATCGGGGGAATGAGGAATGTGAGGATGAGATAAGAGGAGAGGAAGGAGGAATATGGAATAAGGAATGTGGAATAAGGAATGTGAGGATGTAATAAGGAGTGTGGAATTGGTGGATAATTTCTATTTTTCCGTAAATATAAATGGTAATTACAGAAATCAGTGTCAAATTTTAAATGGATTGTTCGAATAGCAACCAGGAGAACAGAATAACGAACAAACATAAATGGAAAATATTTTTTGATTTTTAATTTCGTATAGAAAGGAAATTGTTTGTGTTTTTCATCATCTCTTGCTATCGCATATATTTGTGCACAACAGTATCTTTTATAAACCTGCAGGTTATGCTTCAGCATGTTCACTTTCTTTAAAGGGTGATGATGGGATTGAAAATTGTATATGTTTTTATCATCTCTTACTGCCGCATATATTTGGAGTACTCGTATGTTATTTATGATATGGAATTATAATATTTGGTTTCTAAGTCACCAGGAGCACAGAAATAAGGAACAGGCATAAATTTTTTTTGATTTTTAATTTCTTATAGAAAGGAAATTGTTTGTGTTTTTCATCATATCTTGTATATATTTGTGCACAACAGTATCCTTCATAAAACTGCAGGTTATGCTTCAGCATGTTCACTTTCTTTAAAGGGTGATAAAGGTATTTTCTATCTATTTTTAAATTAAGTGTGCACAAGCTGTGATTTGTATACATTTTCTATAAATGGTTGGGTTAACGAAACTTTAAACTTCATATATTTCAGATCTGTTAAATAAGATGGAAGTATTTTCTGTGTGTTTTTTATTGTTTTAATTGTGTTTAAGAGCATTACTTTGTATCAACCAAAATATTAAAAAAACATTTTTGATGCTCAGGGGATTATTATTTTGATTCCTGATTATTATAATTAGCATATTACTACTGTGGGCAAAAAGTAGTAAGACTTTTTAATTTAAATTTCGCGCGGAAACCCATTCATCAAAATATTATTTTTTTAAGGTTGGTATGACTGTCGGTGACATCTGTGCCAAATGTCACATCAAAATAATCATTAGTGTTTAGTATACGCTTGTCTTTCTGAAGTACAAAGTGCATTCGGCGATTTTCACAATGAGTGAAATTATTCAACAAAGAAGTTCCATTAAATTTTGTGTGCGGAATCAAATTTCTGGTGCCGAAACGTTCAGAATGTTTCAAAAGGCCTTCGGTGATAATTGTATGTCGCGAGCAAGTGTTTTTGATTGGTACAAATTGTTCAAAGATGGTCGAGAACGCGTTGACGACGAACCACGTCCAGGACGGCCATCAACATCAACTGATGATCAACACGTCAATAAAATCAAGGAATTGGTGCTCGAGAATCGACGATTAACAGTCAGAGACCTTACTGGCTTCGTTGGAATATCGGAAGGATCAGTGAAAACCATTTTAAAACATAATTTGGACCTAAGAAGAGTGAATGCGCGATTGGTTCCAAAATCACTGCATTGGTTTTACGAGACCATTTTACCAAAAATTCGACTGATATCGTTCCGCTACCACCCTATTCACCTGACTTAGCACCGTGTGACTTTTGGCTATTTTCTAAACTCAAAAAACCGCTTCGTGGACACCGTTTTGAGTCAATTGCAGACATTAAACATGAATCGCTCAGCGCATTGAAGGCTATTCCGGAAATTGACTTTAACAACTGTTTCGATAATTGGATAAAACGTTGGCACAAGTGTATTGGGGCCGGGGGGGGGATTACTTTGAAGGGGACGAAATAGATTTGGAAGAATGAATAAAAAAATTTGAAATTATGAACAAAGTCTTACTAACTTTTGCCCACAGTATTATGTTAGCATATTCTGCAGGAGTTTTGTGTTTAATAAAAAAAAAAAAGATTTTTAAAAAACAACTCAATAAAAACATTTTTTCGTATTCTGTAGGAGATAAGTGTTTAAAAAAAAATATTTAAAAAAACCAATTCGCGATAAAAATATTTGTATTAACCAAAATATCAAAAAAAAAAATTAACTTTTAGACTCATACATATTATTGAACTAGTGAAATAACAATGAAGACCTTTGTGTGCTTAGAGTGCGGTGTATCTTTTACAACATCTACAAATTTAAATTGACATAAAAGGTCATCTCATATTAAAATAAAATTAAATTGTGAATTGTGTAATAAATCTTTTGCACGATCGGACGGACTTGCAAGTCATAAACGCAATGCGCATGGCTTAGTGCAAAATAATGGGGGTTTCAACTTCACATAATGCGATGCGGGTTGATAGTCCCATAGACATCGTACAAAATGGTCGGGCCTCAACCTCGCTCAACGCGATGCAGGTTGATGAGCCCATAGAAAATATTCAAAATAATGCAACTGAAATAACACATTGCAATTAGATGACCTCACATCAACAGTGAAATAATATATATACCAACATTGTTCCATAAATTTTTTTTTAAAAGGATCTAATTTGCTAGATAACTTTTTAAGCAATCACATAGCATGCAAGTACAACATCGAGTTGTTTGTGTGTTTATAAAATATACGGGCGATGATAGTGAAGACGCGTTTGAAAATAATAACATTGAATTAAGTTTAGAGACATTTCAAACGAAAATGATAATTTTACAAAATAGCACAGAAATATCCTCATCTTTCACAGAACAATGTCATGATATAATTAATACCAAATTAAGTGCGTTCGAAGAACGAGGTAGCGGATGGTCACTATTTAACATCTTAACATAGAGGATCTTTATATATTGAGCTTCCAAAACATTTAATAAATAGACATGAGTGTTTAATGTAAATATTAGAGACATCTTCTGTTTTAAGTGGGCTGTAATATCAGCATTAAACACATTGAATTGCGCAAGTAATCCTCAAAGAGTACAACATCCAAAATATAGAGGATAGTGAAATTAAAATCGACGATTTTGTAATTAACTTTCGTGATTTAAAAATTCCTCTGAAAATCTCTGATATAAAGAGATTTGAGGGAAATAATTGGAACGTGCAACACACATCAACATGCTGTTACTTCAAGAAGGCGACGTTCATCACTACGTTTGGATAAAACATATTTCAAGGTAAAAATTATTTCTATGGTTTAAAACCGTAAAAAAATTTGTTAAAATATATTTTTAAGTGTCATGAAATAACTGTTTATTTTAATTTTTGCAGACTAGTAAGAAGTCAATTAACAATGCATATTTGCAATGTTTGTCTACACCACTTCCACAAAGAGGAACTTCTTTCCATACACAAAATGGAGTGCACTAGGATCGTATGTAAGATGCCTGACGTTGCAAAATCCGTCATTAGTTTTAAAAATTATAATAAAACCATAGAACCACCTTTTGTAGTATACGCGGATTTTGAATGCATTCTCCAAAGTGTGGATACATGCACTCAAAATCCGTCTTCAAATTTTAGCAATATTATCAATAAGGACGTTCCATGCGCATTTAGTTATTATATTAAATGTTCATCTAACGATGAGTTAAGCAAACAGGTTCTATACAAAGGAAATGATGCGCCCAGTGTATTTATAAATAGCTTAGTGAGCGATATTGAAGATATTTATTTCAACCATTCATAAGTTATTAAGCCGGTGAATTCTTTAACATTAGAAGAACAAAATTTTCAAATTAATAGTCCCGTTTGTCATATTTACAAAAAATTCTTAGAATAAGATAGAGTTTTAGATCATTGTCATCTAACTGGTAAATATAGAGCCCATTCAGATTGCAATTTACAATATAGAACCCCAAAATTTTTCCCGATATTTTTTCATAATTTTTCTATTTATGATTGTCACTTATTTGTTAAAGAGTTAGCAAATATTCCAGGAGACATTGATTGATTCCACTGTATAAGGAGTTGTATATATCACTTTCGAAACGTATAGTTATTAGTGATAAGCAAACAATTGAACTAAGACTTTTAGATTCCTTCAGATTTATGTCATCAAGTCTAGAGTTATTAGCCAAAAATCTTGTGAAAGAAGATTTTAAAGCAGTTAAATCAAAATTTGAAAATGAAAATAAATTTAATTTAATTGTTAGAAAAGGAGTATTCCCTTATGAATGTGTAGACTCCTGGGAAAAATTAAACGAAAATAGTCTTCCTTCTCGTGATAAATTTTTCAGCAATCCTAATTATAGTGAATGCTTTGAGGAGGACTTCAAACATGCTGAAAATGTTTGGAACATTTTCCGCGAATCTCTCTGGGATTATATGGAGTTGTATTTAACTGTCCTCCTACTCACAGATATTGTCGAAAATTTTAGAAAAATTTGCAAAAGAATTTACAATTTAGATCCCTGTCATTACTATACTATATACTATATATATGGCTTCAGTCCTGGTAAATCCACAGACCTCTCCGCACCATTTGATACCAAAAGAGGTTTCAGACAAGGTGACTCCCTATCGTGCGACTTCTTTAACCTTATGCTGGAGAAAATAATTCGAGCTGCGAACATCGACATCTCTGGCACTATCTTCTACAAGAGTGTCATGCTGCTAGCATACGCTGATGATATTGACATCATTGGCAAAAACGCTCGAGCAGTCAGTGCAGCATTCTCCAACCTGGAAAGGGAGTCTCGTCGTGTGGGTCTAGTGGTGAACGAGGACAAAACGAAATACCTTGTGTCAACAAACAAAGAGTCACGGCGTCTTGGACAAAATGTCATTGTTGACAACTACACTTTTGAAGTCGTCAAGGATTTCGTTTATCTAGGATCCAGCATAAACACCAACAATAATGTCAGCCTTGAGATCAAGCGGAGACTAACTCTTGCCAACAGGTGTTACTACGGGCTCAGTAGGCAATTGAGAAGTAGAGCCCTCTCTCGACCGACGAAAATAACGCTCTATAAGTCCCTCATCCTTCCGTCCTAATGTATGGCGCAGAGACGTGGACATTGACCATCAATGATGAGGGGCTGTTAGGAGCGTTCGAGAGGAAGATACTCCGTAAGATCTACAGTCCAGTATGCGTGGACGACGTGTATCGAATAAGATGGAACGATGAGCTGTACGCCGACACTGACATAGTCAAGCGTATAAAACTCCAGCGGCTTCGCTGACTGGGTCATGTTGAGCGAATGGAAGAAAGCGCTCCGGCTAGAAGGGTGTTTCATTCGAACCACGGTGGAGGAACACGCAGAAGGGGACGTCCTAATCTCCGTTGGAAAGACCAGGTGCAGGGCAACCTGACTGCACTTGGCCTTATAAACTGGCGCCAGCGCGCGCATAGCAGAAGTGACTGGCGGAGCTTTGTGGAGGCGGCCAAGACCGATCATCGGTTGTAGTGCCAGCTAAGTAAGTAAGTAAGTCATTACTATACAGCACCTGGAATCTCATGGGATGCTATGTTAAAAATAACTGACATAAAACTTGAACTGTTTACAGATATAAATATGCAAACTTTTGTTCAAAGAGGGATACGGGGTGGTATCGTACAATGCTCAAAAAGACATTCGAAAGCCAACAATAAATACATGAGCGATTATGATGATGCAAAACCATCTAACTATCTCATGTATTTAGATGCAAATAACTTATATGGTTGGGCTATGTCACAACCTCTGCCATACGGTGATTTCGAATGGATTCTAGTTTTGACATCTCACAAATAAATGTAAATGTACATAGGCTATATTTTGGAGGTGGATTTGGAATATCCAGAAGAAATTCACGATTAACACAATGATTTGCCATTTTGTACTGAAGTCCAACCTATTGGTAGTTCTTAATTTGAAAAGTTGATACCAAATTTATCTGATAAAACCAAATACTTACATACATTATTCATGAGAATAATTTCCTTCAATCCCTTAATGGTCTTGTATTAAAAAAAATTCATAGAGTTCTACGATTTAGTCAAAAGTGTTGGCTGAAAGAGTACATTGTTTTAAATACTCACCATAGAACTTAAGCTAAAAATTAATTTGAAAAGAATTTCTTCAAATTACTGAACAACACAGTCCATGGGAAGACAATGGAGAATGTTGAAAAGCGAAAAGACGTTAAAATTGTTACTGAATGGGAGAATACAGGAAGACATTTAGGTGCACGATCTTTGATTGCTAAGCTTAGTTTCCATAGTTGCACAGAATTTATTACGAATATGGTGGCTATACAAATGAATAAGATTCATATATGCTATGATAAACCAATATATTAAGGTTTTTGCATACTTGAATTATCGAAGTGGAAAATGTACGATTTTCATTATGATTATATGAAGCCGAAATATAATGATAATTTATCTTGAATTATATGGATACGGATTCATTTGTGTACATAATAAAAATTAAAGATTTTTATAATGATATTTTAAAAGACATAGAAACCAAATTTGATACCCCTGATTATTCACATGAAAATCGCTTCAAATTTCCGCAAAAAAATAAAAAAGTTTTGGGAATGATGAAAGATGAAAATCAAGGAAATATTATGAAAAAATTTGTGGGCTTAAGATCAAAAATGTATTCCATTGATGTAGAAAGTTGCAAAGAAATAACAAAAGCAAAATGGGTTAAGAAGTCTGTTTTAAAGGAAATGATTATTGATTATAAGGACTGTCTTTATAATAAAAAAGTATTCCGCGGATGTATGTATTGATTTAAATCAAAAATGCGTACTTTGTATATGAAAGCGTTGAATAAAGTAACTTTAAGTTGCAATGATGATAAAAGATATATAATTTATAAGATCTGATGGTATTAATACGTACGCATGGGGGCATTATAAACTTGATGTGTAAGCCTAACTTTATTTTAATGTGTTGTTTGTATTAAGTGGTCGCTGTGGTGTAGTGGTAGTGCGTTGGACTGTTACGCAGAGTGTCCGGGGTTCGAATCTTGGCACAAGCAAAATCAAAAAGTAGAAAAAATAATATTTCTACACGGCACCACCTCTTGGCAGGCAATGGCAAACCTACAAGAGTAAAAATTGCTATGAAAAGCTTTTCACTTCGCCGTTCGGATTCGGCATTAAACTGTAGGTCCCTTCCATTCATGTACAAATATAACACGCACAACATGAGTGGATGCGAAAAGTTCGGCCTAGGCCCTCCATGGGCTGTTGTGCCATTAAAAGTAAGTAAGTTGTATTAAGTATAATCTCATATTATTTTAATTCTCAGCTTTTGGAAGTTTTTATATTTGTAAAATAAAAAGAAAAATATTTCACTTTTATTTAGTTCAAAATTAATTATTATTTATTTTATTGTATATATTTATTTGATATTTACTATTTGTTAATCATTAAATATGAAAAGCTAAGCCTGGGCTATTATGTCATTAAAAGAAAAAGAGGTAATAAAATGTTGAATAATTATAAATATCTGTATTTTATTTGTGATGATGATGATGATGAGTGAAGCAAGTATTACAATTTCAGATTGATCAATTAATTCTTGAAAAGACTAACTCTTAAAATTATTCTTTATTGCGACTACAAAATTTTCCTGATTTCATTTGTTAACGGAGTATATTCAATGAGACGATCATGAAGCAACAAACAATATGCAGACGTTTTTGGTGGAATGTTGCTCGACGTTTTAAATTCGATTCTAATGTCAATTGGCCCAGATTTAATTCTTTCAGTCTGATGTGTTACATCTATTACTATTAGCGGTGCATCAGATTTATATTTTTCCGAAGTTAGAAGTGGTTGAGGATCTCTCATATAATAAGATTGTTGAAATTTTAAGTACATTTCATATAATAGAGCATAACGATAGTGATTGAGTTTAACATTTAGATCCTCATGAGGGTACGTTTCTGAATTTAAATATACTTTTAAATCAATCAGATCGCAATGATCAAACGTATTTTTACTTTTTCCCAAAGTTAATTGGAAACCAATTATTATTTGAAGAGGTCTTTCATTTTGTAGAGCAAGTTTAACATTCCATATGTGATTTGTACTTGCAACAAGTGTTGGGTTTATATGACAATCCCAACTGCGATATGCTAGTTGGATAGGACGACTGTTTTTAATTGTTTTGTAAATCTCTAACTTTGTCGAATCCGATAGATGTATTTGTGGAGATTTCCACACAACATTTAATATTTGAATGGACAGCTTTTCATTTAAATCTGTAGGCGACAGATTCATCAGATTTCGCGCGTTGTAAAATTAATTCACGTTTAGCATTCAAGATTGTTTTATTATATTCTTCAGCAAATCCTAAAAACATTTTCAATGGGATACAGAAGTTAAAATTTCCTTCGGTTGGTGTTAGTTCTTTGCTAGTTCACTCTGTTTTTATGACTCCACTTGTTCGTTTGGCAGTTGACGTAGAACTGGCAAAAGGCATATGTTTCGTAAAATTTTTATTATAAATAATCATTCTATTATCGGTTTAAGATGAATACGAAGAGTAATTGTTTCTCCACGGAAATTTATTAAATCACCGTCTTGAACAACCAGCTTAACTGATATAGAACTTATCTCATGAACGTTCACAGGTAAATATATAAAATTCTTTGGAACTTCGTCTATTTTATATCCGGGGCTTACTTACTTACTTTACTTAGCTGGCGCTACAACCGATGATCGATCTTGGCCGCCTCCACAAAGCTCCGCCAGTCACTTCTGCTATGCGCGCGCTGGCGCCAGTTGATAAGGCCAAGTGCAGTCAGGTTGCCCTGCACCTGGTCTTTCCAACGGAGATTAGGACGTCCCCTTCTGCGTGTTCCTCCACCGTGGTTCGAATGAAACACCCTTCTAGCCGGAGCGCTTTCTTCCATTCGCTCAACATGACCCAGCCAGCGAAGCCGCTGGAGTTTTATACGCTTGACTATGTCAGTGTCGGCGTACAGCTCATACAGCTCATCGTTCCATCTTATTCGATACACGTCGTCCACGCATACTGGACCGTAGATCTTACGGAGTATCTTCCTCTCGAACGCTCCTAACAGCCCCTCATCATTGATGGTCAATGTCCACGTCTCTGCGCCATACATTAGGACGGGAAGGATGAGGGACTTATAGAGCGTTATTTTCGTCGATCGAGAGAGGGCTCTACTTCTCAATTGCCTACTGAGCCCGTAGTAACACCTGTTGGCAAGAGTTAGTCTCCGCTTGATCTCAAGGCTGACATTATTGTTGGTGTTTATGCTGGATCCTAGATAAACGAAATCCTTGACGACTTCAAAAGTGTAGTTGTCAACAGTGACATTTTGTCCAAGACGCTTTGTTTGTTGACACAAGGTATTTCGCTTTGTCCTCGTTCACCACTAGACCCACACGACGAGACTCCCTTTCCAGGTTGGAGAATGCTGCACTGACTGCTCGAGCGTTTTTGCCAATGATGTCAATATCATCAACGTATGCTAGCAGCATGACACTCTTGTAGAAGATAGTGCCAGAGATGTCGATGTTCGCAGCTCGAATTATTTTCTCCAGCATAAGGTTAAAGAAGTCGCACGATAGGGAGTCACCTTGTCTGAAACCTCTTTTGGTATCAAATGGTGCGGAGAGGTCTGTCCCAATTTTCACTGCGCTGGTGGTGTTGGTCAGTGTCATTTTGCAAAGACGAATTTGCAGGGATGCCAATATACCAAAATCAGACATTGCGGCGTACAAGTGATACCTAATCGTGCTGTCGAAGGCGCCTTTATAATCGACAAATAGATGATGGGTGTCGATCTGTTTTTCTCGGGTCTTTTCCAGGATTTGGCGTAGTGTGAACATCTGGTGAAAATTCATGAAGAGTATGCACAGGAATGTTATTAATATATGATCCAGTTATTAAATTACATTCAATGCGTATACTATTCATTTTAATAATGTTCACAGGATTGTCGGCAATATGCAATATATTTGCGATTAATTCTCTCTTGCTAAATCCTAATAGTGAACCGATACTTCGATATCTATTAAACCAGATTCTTTTATTTGACTTGATTTCTGTTTTGAGTGTGTTGTTGTTCGCATTAATTGACAGCTTAGATGACAAGTTTCCACGCTGCAATTCTGACACAATATAATTTTTGATATCATCCACTTCGTAAGACCCCACAGGTATTTCAATAACGCCATCGAACACTTAGACAAGAACATAATCAATTGAAAGAAATCCTTGAAGAATTCATTGATAATAAACTATTAACCTACACAAATTATATCGGTGACAAGGTATTAGAACTAAAAAACTATATAATCCATCGAAAAATAAATAACAAAATTTTAATCATGAGCAAAAGACAGTTAGTCGAAGAGCTACACAAACAAGCTCGTAAACATTTTAAACGTCGTAGAGTGATAATAAAAGGAATAGATGACTTATGGCAAGCAGATTTAGTTGAAATGGGAAATTTTTTTAAAGGATATCGGTATCTTTTAACAGTAATAGATTGCTTTTCAAAATTTGCATGGGCTGTAGCCCTAAAATCAAAAAATGCTTTAGAAGTTATAGCAGCAATTAGAAGCATATTTGATACTGAACGAAAACCTCAGAATTTGCAGACTGATGATGGAAAAGAACTCTTTAATAAACATTTTAAAAACTTAATGAAAAATGCAAATATAAATCATTATTTGACATACAGTATATTAAAAGCTTCGATCGTAGAACGTTTCAACAGAACATTAAAAGGGATGATGTGGAAAGAATTCAGTTTTAATGGATCTTATCAATTTTTAAATATATATAAGTCTCTAGTAAATAATTATAATAATAAAATTCATCGAACAATAAAAATGCCACCTCGTAATGTGGATTCTGCAGTTGAAAATTTATTGTTAAACTCCGTTTATAGTAACTTGAAGAAATTTCATATACCTAAATTCTGTGTTTATAAACATTTATTTGAAAAAGGATACACACCTAATTGGACCACTGAAATTTTTAAAATTAAGATAATATAAAACAATTACCCTATTACATAAGTACATATTATAAGATTATAAAGGAAATGTAATAAAAGGCGGATTTTATGAAATTAAATTGATGAAAACAAAATATCCTAGCTTATATCTAGTTGAAAAAGTTTTAAAACGCAACGTAGAAAAGGTATTTGTGAAATGGTTAGGATTAACAAAAGAACATAATTCATGGATAAATATAAACGCTATTCTCTAAAAGAGTAATGAATATTTTACCTCCTACAAAATAAAAGATTAATAAATACTTAATAAAAATTGTCATGCATTTTTTCATTTATCTATACATTATACCCCTTAAAATATAAGGAAAATATCTTCAACTGAAGTGAAAATTAACTATGAAAACTCTCTAGATCATATCTTTCATCTTTTTCTAACGCACGGAAATATATTCACTTAGAAAATATCGCTTATACGTTTACGTATAGTACGTTAGAAAAAGATGAATATAAAATAATTTTTTGATGGTTTTGTCTTTGAAAGAATTTATTTAGTCTAAAAATTTGTATAAAAGGTCTATGTAAAATATTGAAATTAAATGCAACCTTGTGATCTTAACGTAGTCAGCAAATAACTTTTGTTCAAACTCAACCACATGAAAATCCCGTTAGATTTGCACATGAAAATTCTGTTAGATTTGATTCTGAGACATTTGAAAAGTAAGTTGAAGTGAAGTGCTGACTACGGTAAGACAATTTCTTTTCTCTTCTTTGTAAATTATGTATAAGTAATGAATTGTAATGAATTTTTATCTCAGAAATACTTCTTCGAACTTTACTTCGACACGGCTGCCAGCCCACATCTTTATTTCGTATTCACACGTCTTGCGGTCGCATATTTATTTCGTAATTGCATTTGTCTCTCGCTGCATCTTTATATCGTACGCACATGCGTAGAACGCCGCCAATAAGAAGTACACGTTTGCAAAAAGCGGAGCTTCTGCAAACAATGGATACAGACACAAAGGATATTACGAACATCGGTTCATCCTCAGCTCGGATTGCCACCAATTCCGCCGCCACGTACGATTCTGCCGCTACGTACAGTTCTGCCGCCACTTACAATTCTTCCGCCGCCTGCAATTCTGCCGCCGCGCGCGATTCTGCAGCCACATTAAATGTTTTTGCACCAACTAATTCTGCCGCCACAGCCAAAGCTGCTAGTGCCAATGCTTGCACGCTATTCAATTACACCGATCTCATGAATTCTGCCACCATGTCTTCTGCTGCTATCGTGGGTGCTTCTGCTGCTCCCTCTGCCAACGTCGGCGCTACTTCCGATAATGTATCAGCTCAACATTTAGGGTCCTATGCGGATGTAATTAATCAGCAAATGAAGTTGTTCAGAAGAACAAATAACCGCACTTACGAGTCAGATATTTTTGATTCTACTTCACATTGTCGTCAATCGCCATTGCCTACGCCTGCAACCTTCATTTCTTCGCCGCCAACTAGCATGTCTATGCGAAAACTATATGATTTGCCAGAATTTAGAGGCGTCGCTGAAGATTGGCCATTATTTTATAACACATTTTTACATTCTACGACTGCGTACGGTTATGGTAATTTAGAGAATAATCAACGCCTGCAAAGGTGTCTCAAAGGAGAAGCAAGAGAAATCATTATTAATTAACCCAAATAATGTAAATGCTGTTATTGAACAGCTTAAATTTCGATTCGGAAGGCCAGAGATATTGATTCAAAGCCAATAACGTCAGGTTAAGGAAATATCGGCGGTATCTGAAAATGCAGTTGATAAACTAGTGCCATATGCGACGAAGATAAGAAATTTCGCCACGTTCATGCAATCGGTTGATGGTCAACAGCACCTGGCAAATCCAACACTGCTCGAAGAACTCGTAAGCAAATTACCTATGAGTAAAAGGTTGGATTGGGCAAAGCATTCATTGACAATAAAGCCCTATCCAACTATAGAAAATTTTTCAATTTGGTTGGAAGATGTTGCGAGGCTTGTTTGCATGGTTCAGGGATATGACCGCCAACGAGTCGTACTACACGCTGTACAAAAAACTGACGATAGTCGTGCCACACCTATCATCAAATGCAATGTCTGTCAGGGGCCGCATAGAATTCACGTTTGTGAAAAATTTAAGCAAGCTTCTATCACTGACAGATGGTCAATCGTCAAAAAACAACGCTTGTGTTTTTCATGCCTAGGTTTTGGGCATTCTGTGCGCGACTGTCGTCGCCGTGCAGAGTGCGCTATCGACGACTGTAAACGTTGGCACAATAAGCTGTTGCATGACGATAATAGTGTGGTTTCGACAAACAAGCGTGAGGCTGTTTTAAGTTGTCATGAAGACATAGCTACGCATAAACAGATCTTGATCCGTGTAGTGCCTATCACACTGTTTGGGCCTAATAAGCAAATAGATACATACGCCTTGCTGGATGACGGGTCTTCAATAACAATGATGGACAGAAGCCTTGCATGCGAATTGGATCTCCAAGATGCAAGTCAGTCCGTGCAATTGCAGTGGTTTGACGATAAGAAAAGCAAAGTTAACGCGACCATGGTAAATCTTCAGATAAGTGGTAAGGGTATGGAAAAACGTCACAGATTGAATAATGTTCACGCAATACCAAATTTCGAGCTGCCGATTCAAAGTATAAACGAATCTGATTTATTTCTGTGGTATTTCTGGGGTCAGTAGAGACCAACTCGTGTACACTAATGCCAAGCCAAAAATACTTATTGGTCTTGAACATTGTCACCTGGGCATATCAACGAAGACAATATCTCTGTGGGAAAAGGGACCTTGTGTCGTACACAGTGCTCGGGTGGGTAGTGTATGGCCCCACGAACAACGTTTTACAAACGCGAACATGCCTTTTCGTTAAGTCGTTCAAGGATGAACATTTACACAATTTGGTTGAAGAATACTTTACCACCGAGAATTTTGGTATAAAATCTGCACCTGCTGTGTTAAGCAAAGCAGATCTTCGGGCGCATTCTGAAAACAACTACTAAGCGTGTAGGGGAACGATTTCAAACGGGTCTTCTCTGGAAAAGCGATACTGTTTACCTACCCAACAGCTACAGTATGGCGGAAAGAAGGCTTGTCGGAATCGATAGGAGAATGAAAAAGGACGAAATCTTTACCAACGCTTATAAAAACATCATTGCAAATTATATAGCCAAGGGTTATGCGGGGGGCCTAGGGCGTAGGACACAAGGTAAAGTTCGTGACAGTCGCAGGTGCGTCCATGGTCGATCCTTGCGCTTCTACGTTTCAAGTCGACACACAGCCTCCTCGTGGCGTCCCCTGGATAGCGATCTGACAACCGTCAGTGAGTTAACTAATGTGTGCGGCGGGCTTCTCCATGGCCTTGAATGAATGGTTGTGCGTCGGGCTTGGAACCCACCACGTTAAAATACCCACCAATGAATCCTACAAATAAGCCTTGGATAATGAACTCCTCTAATGTTGACGACTCCCGCAAACGCCCAAAGGACAACGATTTACGGATATGCACCTGGAATGTCCGAACCCTCTACTGGGAAGGTGCCTCTATCCAGCTGGTGGATGTCCTCCAAAAATATAGAGCTGACATCACCGCTATACAGGAAATGCGATGGACGGGACAGGGTTGCTCCAAAAGAACATCCTGTGATATCTACTACAGCTGTCATGCGTCAAGACACGAATTTGGTGTTGGATTTGTGGTTGGGAAGAGACTGCGTCATCTAGTCTCGAGGTTCACGACCGTGAACGAGCGCCTAGCCACTATCCGCATCAAGGCAAAATTCTTCAACATCAGCCTAATTTGTGTCCATGCCCCGACGGATGAGAAGGATGAAACGACCAAAGATGACTTCTACGAGCTCCTCGACAAAGCTTATGAGCATTGCCCCCGCCACGATATTAAAATCGTGTTAGGCGACTTTAATGCCAAGGTGGGCAAGGAGAGTCTCTTTGGTCCGACGATCGGAAAATTCAGTCTCCACGACGAAGCCACCGATAACGGTATGAGACTGATCGACTTCGCCGCGGCACGAAACATGACAGTTAGTAGCACCAGATTCCAACATAAAGATATCCATAAGGCCACTTGGCTGTCCCCTGATCAAAACACACGAAACCAAATTGATCACGTTGTGATCGACGGAAGGCACGCTTCCAATGTACTAGACGTACGCACAATACGTGGCGCAAACATCGACTCAGACCACTACTTGGTTGCAGCCAAGGTCTGCACACGTATATGTGTAGCAAATCGCGTACGGATAGGTACAAAGAGAAAGCTGGATGTCGAAAAGCTGCAATCACAACAGACAGCCAAAGTCTTTGCCAATCAACTTGCACTTCTCCTTTCGCAAAACACCCCTCAACTTGATGATATATGCGCGCAGTGGACGCACATTTCCCGCTCTATGCGTACGGCTGCCGAAGAGGTGCTAGGCTACCACCGTCGACGGAGAAATCTGTGGTACGACCAAGAGTGTCGCGATGCTACTGAAGCAAAAAACGCAGTCTACAGAGCCACCCTGCAGTCAGTTGCAACGCGAGCTGCTAAGGAGCGATACAGAAAGTTGAGGAGGGAGGAGAAACGTCTTTTCAGGCGCAAGAAAAGAGATGAAGAAAGACGCGAGTTCAATGATATCGAAATGTTGCGGGACAGGAACGAGGTCCGAAAATTCTTTGAAAGAATAAGACGCCTGACTCTTGGTTTGAAGACCGGGGCCTCTTCCTGCAAGGATGAAGACGGAAATCTGGTGACAGATATCCAGGGCATAATGAGATTATGGAGGGAGCACTTTTCGCAGCAGTCATTGGTGAGATTCCAGCCGAAATGTATAACAAAGTGTGCCAAAATTGGACCTTCAGAATAGACCAGTTGAAGCGTAGCCGTGGGCAACATTTGTGAAGTGAATTTATCTTTAAAAAGTAAATGGCAGGAATTGATTAATCGATCCAAATAAAAATGTCACAAAATTTCTGTGTTTTTTTTAATTATCAAAAACCACTCTTAAAAAAGCACTCTTTATTTTTCATAACATATTATTTTCCAATAAATCGCAGCAGTATATCTTCGGCAACCCCATTTTATTTGAAGTAGGTTATTTCTGTCGGCAAAATATTTTGAAGTGAAACGTGTTAATTCTCTCTTTTGCTCAGAGTTAATTTCTTAAAAAAACAACAAATTCCTTGCTTGTTTTTTTACAATAGCCGTATTTACAATATGGTGTAAAAGATCTTGCATCATTACCAATGCAAAATATTTTTGCATTAAATTTATTACATTTTTCTTTGCATTATGCTGAGTTAAAATTCAATTTTTTAAAATTTCATATTTAACCTAAATATTTACTCACTCCGTTTTCCTTCTAACATCTGTATTGAAGTGTTGTTTCCAAAATATAATTTATTAATTCTTAATAATAAAAAGAGTGGGTTGAACTTTGGAAAATAAATGGTAACAAAATTTTTAAAATATTCTACAAAGAAAACAAAATGTTCACGAGTATTAAAAGAGAAATTTGAACTTACCCTATAACTACGATAAAAAAATCTAATAAATTCCATCCATTTCTGAGGTACGCACCACCATGTAACATAAATCCATAAGCTATAATTTTCATAACACATTCCGCAGTAAATATAACCAAAAATACGTATTCGACTTTTTCCTAAAATTAAACACAATCGGAAAAATTATATTAGGTTAGGTTACAGTAGCAGCCTTTAGTAGGACGCACTTGGGCCAGCCCATTGTGATACTACATGGATGGACCGACAGTTTAACACTAGTTCCGAACGGCGGATTTTTATTATTATTTTTTTGTATTTATATTAGAAGTTATAGAAAAGTTATGAAATTAACTTTGAAACCATGAACCGGTGATGGTATTTGACGCATCAACAAATTAATTCTACGTTTATTTTACTGCAAACAAATTTTTACACGTTCAAAATTTTATGACGTCAAATACATGGTATGTTTCCGCTTAAAAAATCGACGACAACTTTTAAAATTAATTATTCAAATATTTTAAGATTTTTGAACGAAGAAAATATACATAACAAATTATTTTGGATGAGCTGCTTATTCTTATATACTTTTTTAAAGTAAATTTGTCATTAAAAAATGTTGTACGTAAACGCCAAAAATTGAACGTTGATTAAACCTCTGAGGGGTTTAGGTTAAAACACAAGTATTTCTGAGTTGAAGAATATTTTCTACATATGAGGGTGTTCAGAATTGACACGAGTAAAACCATACCACATGCAAACCTTCGAAGAGCAACAGTTGAGCATCCAAGTAAGAGCCCACCAATGAAACACTTCAAAAAGAAGAAAGAAAAATAAACTTAATTTCCGGCATTCTCGTGTTCATCGTGCACATTTAAAATTCAAATCGTTTCGATTCGTGTTTTTTTTAATTTTAAGTTTTCATTACTATCAGTAGCATCATACTTATTCAAAATAGTTTCAGTAACACTTGAAAGAAAACTTTGTATTTTATTATATATAATATTTTTTATTTATAATCATATTTGTGACACTCAGCTCCTTTGCATCACCAACCAAGTGGTAGCCTTTTTTGGTGCATTTGCCTTTTCTTGATATTTCCTACTATTGAAGCTTCAGTTTAACTGATTGGCTAAATTCATAAAATCTAATAATTATCAATAGTGACTAAGTGTGACTCTTCAATAGTGAAGAGTGGTCGCTGTGGTGTAGTGGTAGTGCGTTGGACTGCTGCGCGGAGTGTCCGGGGTTCGAAGCTCGGCACAGGCAGAATCAAAAAGTAGAAAAATTAATTTTTCTACACAGAGCCACCTCTTGGCAGGCAATGGCAAACCTACAAGAGTAAAAATTGCTATGAAAAGCTTTTCACTTCGCCGTTCGGATTCGGCATTAAACTGTAGGTCCCTTCCATTCATGTACAAATATAACACGCACAACATGAGTGGATGCGAAAAGTTCGGCCTAGGCCCTCCATGGGCTGTTGTGCCGTTAAAAGTAAAGTAAAGACTGACCATTTAAAAGCTGTGATCTTAAAATACCCAACTGCAATTTACAACTGCTTAGTTAAATTTGCTATCAATATATATTGTTCTTGTTAAAAAACCATCTGGCTCTAATTTAATCCTTGAAGCCCAGCATTGATTCTGACACCGTGAATCAGAATCATAATATTTCACAGAGGAATTTAGAATCAGATTTAAGTAACTTAAAATTTCGATTTAATTTAATACCCTAAAGTCTTAGTCTGGGAACGGCAATAAACGAATGCCCACTCTATATTAATTTTTTCTATTATTTTTCCGTCTCTAAAATCTTGCATTTGTTTCTTGAATCAAAAGCAACATGTGTATCGAAAATTTATTTATTTGGAGCATATTTAGAGGAATGTAGTTACCATTTGCGACATTTATATTCCGCCCATGGCAGAATAATACAGGTAGACGCATCGGGGAGGGAAACTATCCTCTGTTGCCAGACTAGGAAGGGAGAGCGTTGAGCGTAGTAATCGATCAGCTGACAATTGTCAAACTTGCCAAATTATGTTATATTTATTTTCATAATTGTTGGAAGCCAAATTATTTTTTTTTAATTGGAGGAAGTGAAATTTAAATATATTGTAATGTGAAACTGCAAAAGCTTCAAGGGAAATTTTCTAAAAAAACTTTTCACTTCGCCGTTCGGACATGACATAATATGCATAACGAATGGATCGACCAAGGCCCTTCAGGGGCTATTGTTCTATAATAATAGTTAAGAAAAAATTAAATTATTTCTATGCTGTTATATGAAAAAAATAATGAAATAATAATAATTTCCTAAACCTCATCTCCACTGATCCCAATCAATATTAACAATGTTAGACGGTTTGTTGGCAGGATGCATAAGATAGAAATATATAAGCATGCAAATATGAAATTAATTTGGAAAACATACCAACGTTTGATTCGTTACGTTAGAATCACTAAATGGATAAGGCGTGTATACAGCTAAGGCCACACAATTAGCAAAAATAGTTAAAAGAATTAAGTATTCAAATGGTCTGTAAAGAGTTTGACAAAGAATTTATGTTAAATGTTAAGGAAAACTATTTCAAAATTTTTGTAAATAGTTTTGAAGTTGTAGGACTATTTTTTTAAGGATACTTCCATTCCACGATACTTATACACAATGCACGCAAAGGGTTTTTGACACTTAAACAAAATAAAGCGCGTTGAGGTCGATCTGGTTGCGGCTTGCCACCACGACGCTGTGGACGCTTTTGCGCTGCAGCGCTAGCTGTTGCTTTTTGCTGATTTGTTCCAACGCCTATTGCTGTACCATTAATGGTTTCAGGAATATTTTCCATTTCACACATACCATTGCCACCTAACGTTCCTTCTTCAACTAAAAAAAATAATAATTAATAATAATATATAATATATGATAATAATAATAATATATAATACATAATAATATAACGAGTGTTTTTTTTTTAGAAGTGTGGTTTTGAAGAAGAAATAAAACGCATTTAATTTAATGTTATGGCCAAGAATTTAGGTTTATTATAAAGATAAGGATTTGCCATTATGTCTTAAAAACGATTTGAGGCAAGTGGCCGCCGCGGCTGGTTCGAATAAATTCCAGCCGAGAGGCCCAATTTGCGACCACTTTTTGCAGCAATTTGGGCCGGATGTCAGTAATAACACGCCTAATATTCTCTTCCAAGGCGTCAATCGTGTCGGGCTTATCTGCGTAGACAAGCGACTTCACATAACCCCACAAAAAATAGTCCAGCGATGTTAAATCGCACGATCTTGGAGGCCACGCCACAGGTTTCCTTCAATAAATTGATTGTTTCGTTGGCTGTATGGCAATTAGCGTCTTGTTGCAACCAACGGTCGCCCACATCAACATCCTCCAATTCAGGCACGAAAAAGTCATTAATCACGGCTATATAGCGTTCCCCATTGACTGTAACACTATGTCCGGCTTCATGTTTGAAGAAATATGGACCAATGATTCCCTCTGTCCATAGAGCACTTTGGTGGATGTAACGGCGTCTCAACAATGGCTTGTGGATTATAATCACACCAAATGCGACAATTGTGCTTATTAACGTACCCATTAAACGAAAAGTGAGCTTCATCGCTGAACAAAATTTTATTGTGATAATCGGGATCGGTGGTCATCTCGTTTTGGTAATAAATTTGCATGATATGCAAACGTTGTTCAGGAATAAGTCAATTCATTATGAAATGGCAAACCAAACTGAGCATAAATCAAGTGACAGCTGTCAAAAATACCAACTCCGAAAAAAGTATTGCCAGATTGAAAACCACACTAAAAAAAACACTCTTTGCATATAATACATAAAACATAATCTTATATTTATTCCTCAAAGGTACGGCTTAGTGGGAGCGATCTAGAATAGCTACTGCAATGAAATTAAAGTGCTCCTTTCCAAGAGCAAATTAAAGAAAAACCAACAACAATTGAGATTGCGGAAATATCAGGTTTCTGTTCAACTTTTAGTTTTGGAAAGATGAGTGTGTGACACATATTTTTGGAAAGTAGATTGGTACCCTTGCATTATTTATAATTAAAAGTAAAAAAAAATGAAAGCGAGCATACTATAAACTATCCATAGCATTTTGATTTTCTGCACATCTAAATTTAAATAGAAATTTAAAATTAATAAAAGTAAAATTGCGATTCTCTAAAGAATTATTTATTGGATTTTTGGTATTTGTAGCCAATTCGAATTTTTAAAACTGCCACCAGGAAGGCAAACAAAGATTTCCACAAACCAAGTTTCCATAATAAAACAGATGACGTAAGCAATCAAACTTTTATTTTCGGGAACATTTAACAATTTCGTTTATGTTTATATAGAATCGTGTGTGCAAACGACTTCGGCTAAGGCAGAGTACCTACAAAGCAACGTTAACAAACAAATGTGTTCATTTCAAATCCAAAAAGGTCATCATTAGTTAAAAAATTTGCTTAATGAATCTTGTCAATTTGTTAAAAGGTGAATAGCCATTTTACTATGTGCTGTCATGGCGGTAAAGTAAAGATTCTTAATCTGGTTGTGCCAGACTTCATGCGATCACTTATCAAGGATGATCTGAACTCATGGCGTTCGCATTATTTAGAAAATATACGTCAACTTAATAGTTCATTTGCATTTGCATCATTTGAAGCACAAACTACTTCCGAATTCATGGATCCGTATACCATCGAGTGGTCACTCTACATTGAAATGACCCTTCAACTTCATCATATGCTCAATTATATGTTCTTGACACAGAGCAAGCGACAACAATGAGATCAGAGGACAATTCAAATTGTAACAGATCCCTTATGATGTGTATCCATGAAATGCTCATACAAAATAATCCTTTGGCGATACAATTAAAATTTATAGCACAGGTTGAGCGTGAAGAGAATTAAGAGCTCAAAGAAAAAAATATAACCCCGTATGATGTCGGTATTATTTTTTAAAGTGACTCTCGCTCTGACAACCGCCGATACAACGTTCCAACCAATTCAGAGATAGCTGCTATTTTTAAAACTTGCGATGGTGAACCACCAGCTCAACGTAACCTAAGAATATTTTCACGTAATGCACCTGAACGACATAAGTTTTCATATGTTTCAACGCTGCATCGATTATGCGATTCTTTAGTGTATCCTCTGCTATTTCCGTGCGGTGAACCTGGCTATGACGAAATCATTTTACATTAAGAAGCTTATAAAAGCAATGCATCCCAATTGTTTGGATGCAGAAGTTTTGACGGGTGAGTGTGCAGGAAAGCGCATTCTTCTGCCGATGATAAATTTGCAGCCCAGCGATACCACAGTGCCACTTACACTGAAACGACGCCAATTTCCAAATATAATTGCTTTTGCAATTAAAATCAAGGCAAACTTTTGAGAAAGTTGGACAAAACCTCAAAGAAGACTGTTTTACGCACGGACAGCTTTATGTTGGGATGATTTGTGTTCGGGCATTCAATAACATTAAAATTCAGCTTAGTAATACATCCCCCAGCGGAACTACATCAAATGTTATATTTACTGAAGTTTTATACACAAATACATTATATTTTATTTTAAAATAATTATTCCCTGTATTTTAACTGGCTGATATCAAAGGTAAGTTTCATGGGAATTGTACAGCATACACACCCGATTTTCGGGGGTTATCACTAGTAATATATAATACATAATACATAAAAATATACAATACATAATAATATAAAATACAAAATAATATGTAACATATAATACTATATAAGACATAATATAACACAAAATACTATATAATATATAATACATAATAATATATAATACATAATAATGTACAATACATAATCATATAAAATACATAATAACATATAATATATAATAATATATCATACATAATAACATATAATATATTACTTTACTTTACTTTAATTTTAATGGCACAACAGCCCATGGAGGGCCTAGGCCGAGCTTTTCGCATCCACTTATGTTGTGCGTGTTATATTTGTACATGAATGGAAGAGACCTACAGTTTAATGCCGAATCCGAACGGCGAAGTGAAAAGCTTTTCATAGGCAATTTTTACTCTTGTAGGTTTGCCATTGCCTGCCTGCCAAGAGGTGGTGCCGTGTAGAAAAATTATTTTTTCTACTTTTTTGATTTTACCTGTGCCGAGATTCGAACCCCGGACACTCTGCGTAGCAATCCAACGCACTACCACTACGCCACAGCGACCATATAATAATATATAATACATAATAATAATAATAGTAATAATAATAATAATAATAATAATAATAATAATAATAATAATAATAATAATAATAATAATAATAATAATAATATATAATATATAATAATATATCATACATAATAACATATAATATATAATAATCTATACATGATAATATACATATTATACATAATAATACACATGTAATACATAATAATTTACATATAATACATAATTATATACATATAATACCTAATAATATACATATAATACCCAATAATATATAGGTACAAATAATACATAACAATGTACATAAATATAATACATAATAACACACACATAATAAACAAAAATATACATATAATACATAATAATATACATATAATACATAATAATATACACATATTACATAATAATACATAATAATATACATATACTACATAACAATATACAAGTAATACATAATAATATACATATAATAAATAATAATATACATATAATAAATAATAATATACATATAATACATAATAATATACATATAATACATAACAATATACAAATAAAACATAATAGTATACTAACATATAATAAATAATAAAAGACACATAATAAATAATAATATACATATAATACATATAATATAATGTGGTCGCTGTGGCGTAGTGGTAGTGCGTTGGACTACTACGCAGAGTGTCCGGGGTTCGAATCTCGGCACAGGCAAAATCAAAAAGTAGAAAAAATAATTTTTCTACACGGCGCCACCTCTTGGCAGGCAATGGCAAACCTACTAGAGTAAAAATTGCTATGAAAAGCTTTTCACTTCGCCGTTCGGATTCGGCATTAAACTGTAGGTCCCTTCCATTCATGCACAAATATAACACGCACAACATGAGAGGATGCGAAAAGCTCGGCCTAGGCCCTCCATGGGCTGTTGTGCCATTTAAAGTAAGTAAAGTATACATATAATACATAATGAATTACACATAATACATAACATTATACAATTAATACATAACAATACACATATATATAATACATAATAAAATACATATCATAAATAATAATATGCATATAATACATAATAATATACATATAATACATAATAATATACATATAATACATAACAATATACATATAATACATAATAATATATAATACTTAATAATATATAATACTTAATAATATATAATACTTAATAATACATACACAATAATAAATAATACATAATAATATGTAACACATAACACTATGTAATATATAATAATATATGCATAATACATAGTAATATATGTATAATACAAAATAATATATGTATAATACATATTAATTAATATATATATTAAAACATTTATTATATCTATTATACATAAAAATATAAGTATAATACATAATAATATTTTTATAATAAATAATAACATATGTATAATAATATATAAAACATATACGTATATAATAATATACAACACAAAAGAGTAATAATAAAATAATAATATTATAAATAAGTAAACATATATTATAAATAAGTATTGTAATAATAATAAGTAATAATAACAATAAGTAATAACAATAATAAGTAACAATAATAATAATAATAACAAGTACGAATACTACTACGTAAGAATAGTAGTACGTAATAATAATAATTAGTAAGAATAATAATGAGGAAGAATAATAATAAGTAGGAGTAATAACAAGTAAGAATAATAATAAGTAAGAAAAATAATAAGTAATAATAATAATAAGTAAGAATAATAATAAGTAAGAGTAATAATATGTAAGAATAATAATAAGTAATAATAATAATTAGTAAGAAAAATAATAAGTAACAATAATAATAATAACAAGTAAGAATAATAATACGTAAGAATAGTAGTAAGTAAGAATAATAATTAGTAAGATTAATTATGAGTAAGAATAATAATAAGTAGGAATAATAACAAGTAAGAATAATAATAAGTAAGAATAATAATTAGTTATAAAAAAAAAGTAAGAATAATAATAAGAAAGAATAATAACGAGTAATAATAATAATAAATAAGAATAATAACAGGTAATAAAAAAATAAGTAAGAATAATAATAAGAAAGAATAATAACGAGCAATAATAAGAAATAATAATAATAAGTAAGAATAATAATAAGTAAGAATAATAATAAGTAACAAAAATAATAAGAAAGAATAATAATGAGAAATAATAATATTATGTAAGAATAATAATAATTATGAATAATAATAAGTAAGAAAAATAACAAGTAAGAATAATAATAAGTATTATTAATATTAATTAAGAATAATAATGAGTAAGAATAACAATGAGTAAGAATTATAATAAGTAAGAATAATAATAAGTAAGAATAATAATAAGAAAAAATAATATTAAGAAAGAATAATAATAAGTAACAATAATAATAAGAAAGAATAATAAGTAAAAATAATAATAAGAAAAAATAATAATAAGTAAGAATAATAATAAGTAACAATAATATTAAGTAAGAATAATAAGAAGAAAGAATAATAATAAGTAAGAAAAATAATGAGTAAGAATAATGATAAATAAGAATAATACTTAGTAAGAATAATAATAAGTAAGTAAATTAATAAGTAACAATAATAATGAGAAAGAATAATAATGAGTAATTATAATAATAAGTAAGTAAGAATAATAATAAGTAGGAGTAATAATAAGTAAGAATAATAACAAGTAAGAAAAATAATAAGTAACAATAATAATAGGTAAGAATAATAATAAGTAAGAATAATAATAAGTAAGAATAGTTGTAAGTAAGAATAACAATAAGTAAAAATAATAATGAGTAAGAATAATAATAAGTAAGAATAATAATATGTAAAAGTAATAATAATAAGCAATAATAATAAGTAAGAACAATAATATGTAGGAATAATAATAAGTAAGAATAATAACAAGTAACAGAACGAGTGTGCCATTGCGGCTGTGCAAGCTATACCTACTCGTCTGGAAGATACTGTTGATCTCAAACGGGAGGTTGAGGAGTTAAAATCACAGCTGGCTAGGCAAGACAATGCGGCCGTTGCATGTGACCTACGTGTAAGTGGAATTCCATTCACTCAAGGTGAAAATTTGCATGCCATACTAGGTCAAATCTGCACCACCGTCAAAATACAGCTTCCTAGAGTGAAAAACTTGTTTCGGCTTAGTCAAACCGCAGAAAATAAGAACAAAGATGCTACTATCATCGCCAAATTTGAAACATTGTTTGAAAGAAACTACGTTCTTAGCTCTCTTGCTAAATTCCGACGTGAAAGTAAGGACTTATTGCGTCTCCAGCATGCTGGTTTCCAATCCAACAGACCAATATTTGTTAATGAGGGCTTAACAAGAGCAAACTCAGTTATCCTGCAGCATGCTCTCCGGTATAAAAAAGATAACATTTTATCAGCCGCGTTTACTCGACTCATTGTCAAAATTGGGCAAATTCATTGATTCTTTTAATTCCGAACATGGTCCTGGCGAGCCTGGTGCACGAAATCCTCATTGTTTTCGTGACTCTAGCTTCTAATATCTTTTTTCCTAATTTTTGTATCTTAATTTTAATTTTCTATAATATTAATTTTAATTATATTTTTTTGACATCTTCATATATCACAGCAGCGAAGAAAACGTACTTTTTTATCAAGCACGCGTTATACTTTAATACTTTTTTACTAAGGAATTTAATGTTTACAAATGACAAGTTCTTTTAGTAATGAAAATGCTCGTTCCAAAGATAATACTTTCAATATGATAAGAATACTCTCAAAACAAAAGACTGGGTTAAAAGTTTGCCACTTAAATGCACAAAGTTTGATTAATAAGATTGACGAAATGCGATATGTGTTTGAGGGTTCTGGTATGGATGTAATTTGTGTTAGTGAAACATGGTTTAATAGTGGTATGTCTGATGCTTTGTTCAGCTTAAATGGTTACAAAATATTTCGTGCGGATAGGGTTAGCCATGCAGGCGGTGTTGCAATCTATGTAAAAGAAACGTTTACGTGTAAAATACAGTAAGTCCCCACCTGATAGTCTTATTGAATATATCTTTGTTGTAGTTTCAAATGTAAATCAAAAATTGCTTCTTGGTTGCGTTTGTCGTCCAAACCGTTCTGTTGATTTTTCACCTTTTCTAAGCACATTAGAAAATATTGCACTCTCGTTCACTGACATAATTATAGCGGGGGATTTTAATAGTAACATCCTTGTAGAAAATAGTCTAGTACCCGATATGGATAGCTTAGGTCTTTCTTCTGTTAATACCAGTATGCCAACTCACTATACAAGAACAACTAATACTGTCCTGGATTTATTCTTTGTAAGTGCCAAGACTAGAATTCTTCTGTATGATCAATTATCTGTATCTAATTTTTCAAAACATAATCTTCTTGCTTACGACTTTACACTCAGTGATACTGCAAACTGCTTTAGTTATCGTGACTTTAAAAACATAGACTATGTTTGACTTGAAACTGCTGTATCTGATATAAACTGGGAACAAGTTTTTTATATTAACTCAGTTAATGATCAAGTAGCATTTATTCAAGGCAATGTCAATCATCTGTTTAACGAGTTCGTCCCTATTAAGCAAAAAAGAACTACTCACAAGCAACGTCCGTGGTTCAACAGAACTATTGAACATCTGATTTTGATGCGCAATAATGCATATAATCGCTGGAAACGCTTCAAAACTCCAGAATTATATGAAGAATTTAAAATATTGCGTTCGACAGTGGTAAAAGAGGTGAAAATTGCAAAAAGTAATTACTATAGGGACAAGTATAGTTCAGTTGTGAATAGTAAGCAGAAAGGGCGTGAGATACGCAATATAGGGCTTTGTAGAAAATCATTCGACTCTTGTGATAACGTAGACGTTGAGGATTTAAACAAAAAATTTGTTGATATACCTATGCCTTCTGTCAATCAAAACGTTTACCAGACTTTTGAAAGTTCTTTTAATGCCAACTCTAGCTTCAGCTTCAATTGTGTTTCTCTGGCTGATGTACTGCAAAGTGTATCATCAATAAAATCGAACGCTCTAGGGTATGATGACACTAGTCCTATTTTTCTGAAAATTTTGCTTCCGAAGATTCTCCCATATCTAACTCACATTTTTAATACTGTGCTCACAAAGTCAATTTACCCGATAGAATGGAAGAAAGCTAAAATAATACCAGTACCAAAATCTCATAATGAGTACCGCCCAATAGCTATACTCCCACTTATATCCAAAGCGTTAGAATCGTTACTTAGTCAACAAATTAACACACATTTGAGTAAAAATAGTTATATTACTGAAAGGCAATCAGGCTTTAGGGAAAAACATAGTTGTATTACTGCTCTAGTTGATGTAATTGAAGACTTACGTTCTAGCATAGATGACAATAAAGTTGGGTTCTTAGTTCTGTTGGATCACTCCAAGGCTTTCGATACAGTCGACCATAATATTTTGGAGACAAAACTAATTAAATTATTTAACTTCTCGCCATCTGCGACGAATCTTATTGCGTCATATCTTTCCAATAGGTCGCAAGCTGTCTTCGCCAATAACTGTTCATCAGTCTTTCTACCCATTATAAGAGGTGTTCCTCAAGGTTCTGTCTTGGGTCCCCTTTTTTTTTTATGTACATAAATGACCTACCTAGTGTTTT
>OY282453.1:1938784-2164589 GCA_958295655.1 Palloptera scutellata
CCACCCGTGGTAATTCTCTAATAGGAACTTAAGCTAAAAATAATATTCCAAGTAGAATATCGTGAATAAATAAGATTCAAAAACAAAATATTAACTTCCTTCGAAATCAAGAATATTTTATTCTTTTAAAGGAATTAATATTAAAATTGGCGCAGTCGGTAGGATATCAACATTCGGTTTGATATTCGTAAATAACAACCTACAAAGTGACTAAGTGAAAAATACAGTTTTGAACGCAAATCAAAACAAGTAAAAATACACACAGTGACTTTTGGAAATAGATTCCAAATAAAACCAACATACGTACGAACACCCAGAGTGAACAGCAACGCAGTTGGAAAAAGACTCAACAACGAGTAAAATAAATTCTACTTATCAGAATTAAGATTCCCACAGGAATAAAACTAAATATAAGAAAATGGCACTAAGACCAGGAAACGATGATCTAAGGAACGCAGCAAACAATGCAGGAAGATCACTCGATATAAACCCTTTAAAATATATAGAAAGAATACAAACATTCGATGGAAGGAAGGAAGACCTATCCACATTTTTAACAAACGTAGATGACATCATACCCACATTGTCATCATACAATGAACAAGCACAAAGAATGTGCATAAACGTAATAAAAAGCAAACTAATTGGAAACGCAAGAAGAGCTATAGAAATACACAATCACTTGAGCAACTGGAATGACATAAAACAAATGTTAACAACCAATTTTGGAGGATTTTCTACAGCTGACCAGCTATACGAACAATTAAGAACAGCAAGTTACAGAGGAAACACCATGGATTTTTACAACTTCATATGTCACAAACTAGCCATGCTTAACCAAAAGAGCTTACAAGAAGGAAGCAGCGATGACATACCAAAAAACATCCAAACAGCATTAAAAGTTTTTACAACACGCTTACCCCAAAACATGCGTACTATACTTTGTGCACTTAAAGTATCCACAATGGAAGAAGCAATCCATGAATTAGCATCAAATGGATTTTTGCAAGATGAAAGAAGAGCCAGACCACAAAATCCATTAAAGCAACAAGAAGAAAGGAAACCAACTATACGTCAACAACAACCTTTCCAGAAACAACCTTTCCAAAAACCAAATTACCAACAAAACAACAACTTTAGACAACCAGGACAAGGATATCCAGCAAAGAATAATTGGCAACCAAAGATGTACTTCCCTCAACAACAGCAGCAGCAATATCAGCAACCATATCAACCAAGACAGCAACATAACAACTACCAACCCCCAGTAGAAAGAATGGAAGTAGATACCCAACAGACCAGAAGGCAAAACAACTACCAACAGTACTCTTCAAAAAACTACAATAGTAAGCATAATAATATTAATAGTAATAAGTATCCCCAACCTTTACAATACAAACAAGACAATACAACTGACTATAATCACTATCAGGGCGAAAATTTTCAAATACCAGCCTCGAATTTTATAACAGACTCCCCTATATTCTCATCAGAGGAAAATCAAGAAATTGTAGACTTTTGATCGACACAGGATCAACAGAAAACTTTTTAGACTATGACATAGCACCCCAACACTTAATTAAAGCAATTCCCAACCCCACGAAAATTAAATCAGTATCAGGTTATTTTCAAATAACACACACCTGTACTATACCAATGAAAAACCTTAACATTAAATTAAACTCTGACACTACATTTGGACTTTATAAATTCCACAAATTCTTTAACGGAATATTAGGACACACTACCCTTAAACAAAACAAAAGTAAAATAGATTACGAAACTAATGAAATAAGTATAAATCAAACAAAATACAAATTATATTATGAAGGAGATTCAGAAGAAATAAAAGATAATACACAATACTTACCTCAGATATTTTCAATGGAAGAATTAGTAGGACCAGGTATATTAAGATTAGAACATTTAAATTCAGAAGAAAAACAAGCTATAAAAAACGTAATCGTACAAAATGACGATATATTCTATCACAAAGGTGATGATCTAACTTTTACAAATGAAGTAAAACATAATATAGACACAGGAAATAATGGACCTGTTTATACAAGAAAATATAGATACCCTTCAATATACGAAGAGGAAATAAGTAAACAAATGAAAGAATTATTAGAACAAGGAATCATTCAACACTCCAGTTCACCATACAATGCACCTATTTGGCCAGTACCAAAGAAAGCAGATAAAGAAGGAAAAACCTCACTTAGAATAGTAGTAGACTATAGAAAATTAAATATGAATACAAGAGAAGACAAATACCCAATACCACGAATTGACGACGTACTAGACAAACTAGGAAGAGCAAATTACTTTTCAACCTTAGATTTAACTAAAGGTTTTTACCAAATTGAAGTTGACCCTAAAGACCGAGAAAAGACAGCTTTCACAATAAACGAAGGACATTTCGAATTCGTAAGAATGCCATTCGGACTAAAAAATGCACCAGCAACCTTTCAGCGAATGATGAATAACGTACTCAGAGAATATATCAACAAAACATGCGTAGTTTATATGGACGATATACTAATTTTCTCGACATCACTCCAAGAACACATTGACAGTTTAAATAAAATATTCGCAACCTTAAGAAAATCTAACTTAAAAGTTAGCCTAAATAAAAGCGACTTCTTAAAAAAGGAAACAGAATTTCTAGGACATATTGTAACAAAGGACGGAATTAAACCCAATCCAAACAAAGTTCAAGGATTAAATCAATTCACAATTCCCAAAACAGTTAAAGAAATACAAGCATTTCTAGGACTATCAGGTTACTATAGGAAATTTATACCGGACTATGCGAAAATAGCAAAACCAATGACGCATTATCTTAAAAAAGGAACGGAAATTAATTTAAACGACAGAAAATACGTAGACTCATTCAACAAATTGAAAACAATACTCATGTCAGAAACAGTACTACAATATCCAAATTTTGAAGAAGAATTCACCTTAACTACAGACGCTAGTAATCACGCACTAGGAGCAGTACTTTCACAAACTAAAGGACCAATAGCTTTCGCATCAAGAACTTTAAACAAACACGAAATTAATTACTCGACAATCGAAAAGGAACTATTAGCCATAGTATGGGCAGTAGGACAATACAGACACTATTTGTACGGAAGAAAGTTTAAACTCTTGACAGATCATAAACCACTAATTTGGCTATCCAAATTAAAGGAACCAAATCAGAAATTAATCAGATGGAAGATCAAACTCAACGAATATGAATTTGATATAAACCATGTGGAGGGAAAAGAAAATAAAGTAGCAGATGCTTTATCTAGGATAAAAGAATGCAACATTACGAACGCACTAAAAAATTGCAAATATTGCGGAGAAACATTTACGACAAAAGAAGAAATAACATTACACATAGAAGAGGAACATCCAAATATGGAAACACCTTCAAACTTTAATAGAAAAAAAAAAGAACCTTTACTTTATAGAACCTCGTTAACAGAGGAATGGATAAGCAAAAATATAACAGAAGAATTAATACAACAATTAAACTTAGAAAAAGAAAAATTAGAAAGGCAGGATCAAACTAAAAAAGAATATCAAGAAGAAAGAGAAAAACCCTCAACTAGTAAACAAGCTCTAAAACAATTAGAATTAGATAAAATAACGCAAAGTATTAAAGAATACGAAGAAAACAAGACAGTAGAAACAATTACAGTTACTTCAGACAAACTAAACACAGAAGAAAACTTAGAAATCATACAACAATTATTAGACGACAATCAGACAATACATTCAGCTGAGGAAGATGAACAAAACAGGATACCTATAACGGATAAACCTTTACAATCATTTAAGAATCAAATAGAATTGAAACAAAATGACACCAACGAGACTATTAAGGAAAAGAAATTCGGAAATAATCTAACCATTATAAATTATCAACAATTTGACGATCAAATAGTAGAGCAAGTACTAAATGAAGCAAATCTTAATAATTTAACAGTGATTAGACATTCAAATTTCGAAAATATAGACAAGTTACAGAAAAAATGGAAAGAAAGACAGGAAAACGTAAATAACATAAAAACCTCTAAATTAATGATAACGACAAATCAGGCACAAGACGTAGATTATAACACTATGTTAGACAAAATTTCATTACATCATAGAATCGATAATAATCACCCAGGAATAGAGAAAACTTATTCGGATTTAAAGAAAGAAATATATTACCCCAATCTAAAGACAGAAATTACAAAACTAATAAATAATTGCACCATATGCAAATATAAATACGAACGCAGACCAATAAAGTTACCCTTTGAAAAAACAGAAACAGCAACTAAACCTTATCAAATCTACCACATAGACATTTGGTACATGAACCAACAGACAATATATGCGACAATAATTGATAAATTCACTAAATACGCATTCATAAAAGAAATCCCAGACAGAACGTCATTATCGCTCATTGCAGCATATACAGAACTCTTTTTGATCATGAGAAAACCAGAACACTTAATAATGGACAATGACACTAGCTTCAAAAATGAAACTTTTAAAGACTTTCTAGAAAAACAGAACATTACTTACCATTTTACAACAGCACACAGACACACAGGAAATTCAGACATTGAAAGATTCCATAATACATTGAATGAAAACATAAGACTCTTTAAAATCAGAGAAAAAATGAAAGATATACCATATAACTTTAATTTAGCACTACAAGCAGTAAACGCTTATAACAACACAACACACGGTACTACCAAACATAAACCAATTGAATTACATTTTTATAACAAAATTGATCAAAACAATATTATAAAGAACATAAACGACACAAAAGACAAAGTCAGACAATATAGAAATAAAGACAGAAAAGACGAACCAGTAGACATTCATTTCACGAAAGAAAACGACAAAAATAAACTTGAACAAAAAACGAAAGAAATAAGAAATCCTATACAAATAAACGAACAGAAGATAAAAAACCCACTTAGGAAAAACTTGTATCACAAAGACCAGTTTATTAAACAAAAACGATATTTCAGGTTTGTGGAAGACGATACTCCTCCTCATCCTCACTATTAAAGGAATATACGCACAAAAATTGACAGTAACAGACCTAAACCAAGGAAATGGATATACAATGATACAGCTTGAAGAAAAAGCACTAATACAAAATTTCTCGAAAATACTTCACGTATTTAAAGCAGCAGATTATTTAAATTATCTTATGAACTTAGACCTTACCATATACCCCTTAGCAGAACCACATTTAACACATCAATTAGAGCATACAAAAACACAATTAAGACAGATTATACCCATATATAGGAATAAACGCGGATTAATCAATATCGCAGGAACAGGAATAAAATATATATACGGATTAATGGACAATGAAGACAGGGAACAAATTGAACAAAAACTTAAAATAATTACAGACAATAACCATAATATTATAGAACAAACCAACGCACAAGTAAGCATAAATGAACACTTTAACGATCAGTTAAAAACATTAACAACATTAGTTAACAAACAAACAAACATAGTAGATCAAGTCAACAAATTAACAGACAAACATGAAAGAACGATGAAAATACTACAATTAAATTACGAATTAGACCACATTGAAAAGATAATAGAACAAGTACGAGAACTCATATTAAATTCAAAACTTAGAACTCTTAGCAGAGACATACTTACCACAGAAGAACTAGAAACATACGACATAACTATAACAAAACTAGAAAACATAGAAATGGACTTAGCAACATACAAATCAGATATCATATTCATAATAAAAATACCTAACCTAACCCAGGATAGATATAAACAATTATATATACAACCTATCCCAAATAAAAATAAGAAACAATTAATATTAGAAACTAAGAAATATTTAATCAAAAACAATACTATATATTACGATACAAACTATGTAAAAACATTACAAAAAGTAACAGAGGGATGTTTAGAACACCTCTTTACCCAAAATCAAATGAAATGTAACTTTGAAACTAACGATAAACAAGAAATTATAGAAATTGGAACAAATATTATACTTACCTTAAATACAAACCAAAAAGTCAATCAAACTTGCAATGAATACCCTTTAACTCTTAAAGGAAATTCTTTATTAACTATCGAAAATTGTCAAATTTATTTAGACAAATGGTATAACAAGAAAGAATACAAAGATACAATAATTGTACCAAACTCTATAAAAAATATCACAGAAATTAATACATTACCTATAAACTTAGAAACCTTAAGCTACAAAAACATTGTAAACACCAAGCTTATATCAGAATTAGAATATCATTCAAAAATTACTTACTCTATCACAACCTTTATAATTATACTTATCATAATTTTAATAATTTTACACATTTATGTTAAAAACAAACCTAAAAATACCAAAATTATGGTAGAAATTCCTTTACTCCCTACAGAAGCCGGAATTTCATCTTCGTCGGGTGGAGTTATGAACCCAAACACAAAGAAAAGAATGCCGTTCGAGTAAACATTACGTCATCTTTATTACAACCTTATCTGTAAACATAAAGAAATGTAAACAAACTTATCTAGTATAAATATAAGAACAAATTAAATAAAGAACCAGTCATTATAGTTATGAACCCAAACACAAAGAAAAGAATGCCGTTCGAGTAAACATTACGTCATCTTTATTACAACCTTATCTGTAAACATAAAGAAATGTAAACAAACTTATCTAGTATAAATATAAGAACAAATTAAATAAAGAACCAGTCATTATTGAAACTCACAAAACTTAACTCGTCTTATTCTTGAACCCCACCCGTGGTAATTCTCTAATAGGAACTTAAGCTAAAAATAATATTCCAAGTAGAATATCGTGAATAAATAAGATTCAAAAACAAAATATTAACTTCCTTCGAAATCAAGAATATTTTATTCTTTTAAAGGAATTAATATTAAAATTGTAGGTATTTTTAAATCATGATGAATGATATTGTTTGTGATGTACCAGTCCGCGTTTGCTATGCGTCTCAGTATTGTTGATTGTTGACGTTGTATTTTTAAAATATTGCTTTTCTTTGCTGTTCCCCATAGTTGCAGCCCACATGTTCATATAGGTTTTATTATTGATTTGTATATTAGTATTTTGTTGTTTAGATTCAAGCTTTCTGTGCAGTAGCCAGTATAACTCCCGCAATTTCATTTTCATTTGCTCACGTTTTTTTTCTATATTATAGTTCCAAGTAAGCTTAAGTACTATCTATGTATTCTCCCAAATATTTGGCGACAGTTTCAATCCTAACATTTGTTCCATTAATGTTAATGGGTTGAGGAATAATAATTTTTCTCGTTGTATATATAACTTGAACAGATTTTTGTTCATTTACTTTTATGTGCCATTTGCAGAACCAATTCGTGATTTCATCAATATTTTCTTGTAGTGTTGCTGTTGCAGTTGTAATATTTTGGTGTGATGCCAAGAGGACTGTGTCATCTACAAATGTAGCTATAAGTGAATTTATGCTGTTAGGCTGTGCTATATCTGCTGTATAAAAAGTATATAAAATTGGTCCTATTACACTTCCTTGCGGGATTCCAGCAGTAATTTTTCGTAGTGTGGATATTTAATTTTTGTGTCTCACATAGAAGTGACGGTCTGTGAGATAGCTTTTTATCAATTGGTACAAGCATTCTGGTAATATTCTTTTGAGTTTGTAGAGAAGTCCTTTAATCCTTTAATGCTTTATCAAACGCTTTCTCCCAGCGCAAAATTATTTTCTCTCTAAATCCGTGAGAATTTTATGCGTTACTCTGTGCACCTGCTGGATTGTGGAAAGCGAAAGCCAAAAAAGCGAAAGCAAAACTGGTGATCTGGTATTGCTTGAGTTCTTTCTAAAATTCTAGTCTGTCATATATAGTCTGTCTTATATGAGTTTTTCCAATATTTTTGATAGTGTTGGTAAAATGCTGATTGGCCTATATGATGACACTTGTGTGGCATCTTTACCAGGTTTCTGTATGGGAATTATCTCGGTCACTTTCTATAGTTTGGGGTAGTATTTTAGTCTAAGCATTGCATTCATTGTGTTTCGAAGGTATTGTAGCGCTTTTATTGGAAGTTTTTGGAGCATTTTGCCTGTTATATTGTCGTAACCTGGTGCTTTCTTGTGGCTTATTCTTTTTTTAATGCAAGTTTCAATTTCATGTACTCTTATATATTGAGTGTTGTATTCAATTGTTTGATGCGCTTCTTCAATTTTATTTAGATGGCTTGTTATTGAGTCGTTTGAGAATATTTTTTCATAGTAAGTAGTTAGCAATTGTTGCTGCTTTCTCTTCATTAGATCTAGCCCATGTGCCATTACCTTTGTTAAAAGGCAGCTGGTGAAAAATTTTGTGGGTAAGATTTTTTACAGTTTTCGACAATGAATAATTTGTTTCTTCTGTTGGTGTTAGATTTTCGATTTCTATTAATGCTTTTTTCAGGTTTTTAACAGCTTTGTTGTATCATCTTGGTAGCATTGTAATTTGCCATATTTTTCGTAATTTCCCTTTGCTTTTAATTAGATTTTGAATGGATTGTGACAAGTTTAATTTATCCGTTCCTAATGTTGAGGCCGGTGTTGATGTTATAGCAGCCTAAGTTAAGGTTTCGTTTAAGAATAGCAAGGCACTTTCGATTTCATTTTCATTTTTCAATGGAATATTCAATTCAAGGTTTGCTATATATAGGTACTCTTTGTACGTATCCCAGCATGTATTTCGATTATGTAGATTGCTTTCATTTACAGTTTTGGTGACCATCGTGTTATATTCAACAAGTAATGGAGAATGGTCAGATAAAAGTTCAAACAACGATTTTATTTTTAGTGCATCTTTTATTAAATTTTTGATAAAGCAAAAATCAATTAAATCCGGTATTTTATTTGAATCGCTAGGCCAATAGGTTGGTTCACCTGTACTTAGGTATTAAGCGTTGCTGTTTTGGATTGCTTTATACAAATTTTTACCTTTTTTATTAGTTAACCTGGATCCCCAGAGAGTATTTTCTGCATTTAGGTCCCCACCTATGAGATATTTATTTCCCACTGATCGAAAATAACTGACATATTGGTCAGTTGATATTGAATGTTTTGGGGGGCAATATTTTGTGACACTGTTATGGGTCCATTTTCATCTTTTATTTGAATGTTTGTTGCTTGTATATGTTTAGTTTTATATGCATTTAATTCGATACAATTGATTTTTCGCCGTATAATTATTGCTGTTCAACCATGGCCTGTGCCACCTGGATGATTAGTGTTATAAATTGTGTACCCAGGTATTCTAAGGAAGTGCTTTTCCGTGTAATGAGTCTCAGAAATTAGTGCAATATCTATGTTATTTATATCTATGTTATGTGGTCGCTGTGGCGTAGTGGTAGTGCGTTGGGCTGCTACGCAGAATGTCGGGGTTCGAATCTCGGAACAGGCCAAATCAAAAAAAGAGTAGAAAAAATAATTTTTCTACACGGCACCACCTCTTGGCAGGCAATGGCAAACCTACAAGAGTAAAAATTGCTATGAAAAGCTTTTCACTTCGCCGTTCGGATTCGGCATAAAACTGTAGGTCCCTTCCATTCATGTACAAATATAACACGCACAACATGAGTGGATGCGAAAAAGCTCGGCCTAGACCCTCCATGGGCTGTTGTGCCATTAAAAGTAAAGTAATCTATGTTATTTTTCTTTAAGAAAATGTTAAGTTCTAGTGAGTGGTTAAACAGACCGTTTGCATTCCATACTACCAATCTTAGGCCGCTATACATTTCGACAACTAAGCTTGGTCACAAGCATTGTTACAGCTTCCATCATCTTGACAACTTGTTGAATCAATGACATCATCATTTCCTTAAGTTCATTAAGATTATGTTGTTGATTTTGTGTTGTACAGGCAACATCAATGTTAGCTGCTGTGATTGTGTGGTTCAATAGATTTTGCCTTGTTGCATCAACGTAGCTTCTAGCTGCTGGGATTGTATGGCTCGATAGATTTCGTCTTGCTGCATCAGCGTAGCTTATACCTTCTTGTATTTCTGCCGGTCTTGCTACTTCATTGTTTATAGGTGTTTTTTCACGTAGAGGTGGAAAGCGTTTTATTTTTAAAGTTTTGTAGACTTGACATCCCTTATAATTAGCTGTGTGTGTTCACCACCACATAAAGCGCATTTGGCATACTTAACATTTGACGCACACTGGATCTCTTTTGCAATAATTTTTTGTGTGGCCACATCTCTGGCAGTTACTGCATTGTGATATGATTCTCCTTGGGTACGGAGCTTCAAAAATTATATTTGTATGTAGAAGAGTATCTATTTTGTATATTTCTTTATTATTTTTATTTGGTAAGAATTCCACATAAAACATTGTTAATGGTTTTTTAGTATTTTTTTGCTGCATATTATGAATATGGGCTACTTCATGACCTTCCTCTTTTAATTCAAGTTTTATATCTTCAGTATCAACCGAATAGTGCATGTTTCTTAACACGACTCTGAAGTTAGGTTCTTCTTTCGGCTTGCATGTGTAAAATTTTGTATTTTTTTTTGCAGTAAGCATTTTTACTGACGCTCTATAGCTATCCGAGTCTGCTACTTTTTTCTGTCTTCATTATTTACAAGAGATTGAAGTACAAATTTTTGCCCAATTGTATCTTTAAGCGCATCTGTTACGACCTTTATTTGTTCTACTCCTTCAATAAAGATAGGTGGTGGTTTATTTGGTTTAGGTGCTTTTTGGTTCATTTGCTGATTTTCAGGGTTTGCTTCATCATTACCATCATCGGTCGAAAGAATTTCAAATCTATATATTCTACTTGCTACTAGGGGTTTACTAAGCCAATAATTTAAAGTTGTTTGACTAGTATTTGTGTTTTTATTAGAGGTTTTACCTGAACTTTGCGTTAAATTATTGTTTTTTTTACTTGCTCCGGTATTTTTAACTTGGTGTTTTTGTTGTGGATACAGATGGTTTATTATTTATAATACTTGTTGTCATCGCTGATGAACTATTTGATGCTTTAGTTGTTGTTGTAACAGCCGTAGAAGTTGCACTAGATACGATAATTTTAACAGTGTTAGTTGTTTTAGTATTTTTATTAGCGGTACAAGCTGTAGTTGTGATAGTATTAATTGGTGAAGTGGTGAGATTAATAGTATTTTTAGTATTTATTGGTATTACAATTTGTTGGGACTCATGTTGATTTGGTGTAGTTGTAGATGTATGAGCGGATGTTTCATAACATGATGCAAAACTTTGATGTTGAGATACATTATGGTTTGCTGCTGCTTGCATATTGTTTCTATTTGTGCTCTTTTTTTGTTTTTGCATATTTTGTGTTGATCTGAGGAGAGCAGTATCCGTTATCAATCGTTGGTGTTTCGTATGTGGTGTTACTGGCGTTGTGCATTGTTCAGCCCATGAGAGCTCGCTCGCTGCTGGGGTATTGTTGGTAGGATTCTCAATATCGCCAAGTTTTAAGACTGATGCTTAAGTCTGTGTTTTGTGACGCTATGAGAGCATCTCGATTGCTCTCTATTATCGGTTGAGTTTGAGTGGTAGGCTTCTTTGCTTGACTTGTGTGGGTTCCTTCCTTTTGAATTTGTTCTTTGGTAGTTAGTATGTAATGTTGATTGACGCTGTTTCCACTACTGTCGATGGGTTAGTGCTTTTTTCTAAAGTTATCGTTTTTGATCGGGTTTTAATTGGATTTATTTGTGTTTTCTTTTCCATTGCTTATGTTTAATATGCATTACAATTTACTTTTCTATTAATACGGTAAATAGACAATAAAAACAAATATGAGCAGGCATATAAGTCAATCTTGTTTTTCGAGTTAGACTTTTCTTAAACCGTTTTCAAGTGTTATCGCTATGATATCACGACCCGAACTACAATTACGAAAGTTATTCGAAATGGAATTCAAACGTAATAGTGTGATTGCGTTATATTTGAGTAGAAAATCACAACCAGCTATTGTTCGTGTGCTCAGTCATCTCAAAGTGAATAAAATGTTTGTGTATCGTACCATAAATCGTTATAATGATAGAGGCAGCATTGCCAAACGCTATGGTGGTGGACAGCAACATCACCTGAATTGGTTCGGAAAGTGAAGGCTCGACTTTAACGAAGTCCTAGTGGTAGTGGTAATCAAATGGCCAAAAAACTTTAAATATCCCAGCGAAGCATCCAACGCATATTCCAAAATGATCTCAAGGTAAAGCCTTACAAGTTCCAAAAGGCACATGTCTTACACCAAAGCAAAAAAAAGTTAGACCCGAAAGAGCAAAGGAGTTGTTACGCTTGCACGAACGTAGCGAATTTCCCTATTGAGCAGTTCATAAACTCTCAAAATGATCGTGTTTACTTAACTGAATGCATTTACGAAAATTTGAGCCTGCGAATGGCCACCTGGAGTAGTGACCGCAGATGGACGCTGTCCAATCGTTTTCATCGAACCTGGTGTCAAAGTCAATGCGACTTATTATCGTTAAAATGTTTTGGAAGCTGCTTTAAAGCCGTGGGCATGCAAACATTCCGGTCGTACACCATGGACGTTCCAACAAGACTCGGCAACGTCTCATAAAGCTCGTGTGAACCAAGAATGGTTAACAAACCATGTTCCACACTTCATTTCATCCACACAATGGCTTTCGAATTCGCCAGATGCAAATCCGATGGACTATTCCATCTAGGCCATTTTGGAGAGCAAGATCATATTCGTGCAGCATGCAACTCATAGCCAAGGCAAAAGGTGGCCCCATCAAGCTAAAGTAAATGGATTCTAAAATTTTTATTATTTCCACACATTTTTGCAATCAGAATCAATAAAAAAAATTTAAAAAAAAAAAATTTTCGTTTGAATAGGTAAAAGTTCAATCGCCTAACCACCTTAAGTATATTTGTATCAATATATTTCCTTTAATATTGCCTTGTAACTTTTATGGAAGGCGAGCAAATCTCCATATCAATTTTGGAAAATGTGTGCTTGTATTAACCGAGTTTGTACATTTCCAAGCTTAACCTGTATCTGGCTGTCTGTGCCAAATTTGGACGAGATTCCCAAGTTGTAGATTGTGAACAGTGAAATTTTTATGGAATTACGTTTAATATCAATATGACCTGTTTCAGCAAAATACCGACATCTCCGGTAGAATAAGTCTGATGAATAGAATGGATAAGCGACCTAACTTTTTTTCAGGGAACTATTTTTCTCTACGTCTTCTTCTACCTACCAAACCGATAGTCCATTTTGCATTAAACCTACCTCAAAATATGCACCATTGTTTTTGGTTGCATATTTACTTAACATCGTAACGTTTCGTTTTAACTGACAATAGTTGTGTTTGTTTTGACGCGTATAGTATTTTATCAAGTGCATCTCCACAATATTCAATTGTTAATGACGACGAAGCCTTTTGTTTTGTTGTTGTTAGTGAGGATGACGTAGCTAAATGTGTGTTTAGGATTCCTTCTAATACTGTTGGAGTTGATGGCAATCTTATCAAGTTCATCAAAATAATTATTCCTTATGTATTACAGTCTCTAACACATATTATAAATCATTGGTTTACTAGCTCACTATTTCCCTGTTCATGGAAAATTGCTACCCTTATCCCTATCGCAAAGAACTCTGCGGCTCGTGAACCCAAGGACTTCAGACCAATTAGCATATTACCTGCCTTGGATAAAGTTTGTGAACACTTAATTGCTGATCAAATTACTTCCTACGTATATAGTAACCAGCTTCTCTCATGCCTGCAATCTGGGCTGCGAGCTGCTTCACTGCTGTCGTAAAAATTATCGATGACATTCATGTTCCGCTTGACCAAGATAAGTTAACCTTACTTTGCCTCCTTGATTTTTCCAAAGCCTTTCATTGTGTATGTCACAGGATGCTCTGTCACAAATTGAAGCACTACTTTAATTTCAGCAAAGGTGCTATCAATCTAATTACTAGGTGTCTGAGTAATCGATTACAGCAAGTAAGAGTTGGAGACGCCATTTCCATTATCTCCGCTCCTTTCTGGCGTATCACAGGCGTCAATTTTAGGACCTCTACTGTTTTCTATATTTATTGATGATATGTTAACTGCATGCAACCATTCTAATATGCATACTTACTCTGACGATATTCAAGAATATATCTCCTGTGACCCTACACTCATTGATGACGTGATCCGTAAGCTTAATTCTGACCTCCATGCCATAAGTGTTTGGGCTGAAAATAATAAATTACGTATTAATCTTTTGAAATCCAAAATCTTGCATATCTCGAGGAAGACTTGTATTTCTCTCGTTATTCCTATTTTTGTTGGCGACTCTTAAATTGAACTTGTTGATAGGGTCCCAAACTTGGGTTTCATCCTGAACTCTAAGCTTACATGCTGTGACCACATTAATGGTGTTGTATATAAAATCTACAATGTTTTACGCTCACTTCGATAATCTGCCGAATATACTCCTCCTGCAATTAGAGTTAACCTTGTTTCTTTTATTTATACATTCAAAACACTCCTATGAATGCAGAGCATTGTGTTGAATGGAAGGAAGAACGAGGGAGAATGAGAGAGCGAATGCAATCACACAGGACACCGATAAAGAGATATGCAGCCATTGTGGCAAGTGTTATGCCTTTACCACAATGAACTTCAGTTTATCAGTGTCGACTATGACCGCATGTAGCGCCAAAGGCCAAGCTTTCCGCATCCACTCATCTTGTGCGTGTTATATTTGCATATGAATGGAAGGGACCTACAGTTTTATGCAGAATCCGAACGGCGAAGTGAAAAGCTTTTCATAGGCAATTTTTAAACAGTTAATAGTTCCTCACATTACGTATTTTGATGGTGCCTTTAGAAAACTAGACTCCAGCTCACAACGCAGACTTGTACTTGCGTTTAACAATGCGATACGATATGCCTTTGGACTACAACGTTCGACCATATATCTCATAAATCTACTTGTATTCTTGGAGTGGAATTAACTGACTATTTGGCTATATGTAACATAATTTTTCTTCACCGGATCATTCACTTAAAAGTGCCTACATATTTGTATGATAAATTGCGAGTTCCCCACTCTACTAGGTCATCTCAACTTATTATTCTAAGGTATACCCATCTTAGTTCTGGTGATTCTTCTTCATCAATGCCATTAGACTATGGAACTCACTTCCATCCCATCTTCAACAGGCAGCTTCTGGAAAGCAATTTTCCAGCATTACTGCAAAAACATTTTGACTTCTTAATTTTAAAATTTTTTCATCTATAATATTCACTCTCTTACTCATTCCTCTTTATTTCTGGCTATTTCTCATTGTTTTTATTTTAATTTTAGGTTATAAGTAATAATTAAATATAAAATAATTTAACTCCAATTAATTAAGCTTGATTGTACTTTGTTTCCTCTTTTATATTTTGCTGCTTAATGTACTTTAAAAGAATTAATTCTTATTGTACTATAAATTATAAATAGCTAAATAATAATAATATATAAGATAACTATCGCAGTTACAAAAGAAACGCGCATCCCTTTTCAATTTTTTGTGAACAATAATTGGCAATACTGAGTTTAAATTCAAATAAATTATAAAAAAAAAAATAATTTTGACCATTGAAAATTCGAAAGGGACATATTTAAAAGAGACATGTTTTTATTTTCCTGTATTCAAAACAGGCTTTCCAAAAAATGTTTAAATTAGAAAAAATCTCATAAAATCTTTTGTTTACTTTGTACTACCATTTTTATTTGCCTTCTTCCACATCCACAATAAGATAAATGGTTACATTTAGTATAAATAAATACACTACTTTTTATTTTAAAATTTCCCAATCTTCTGAGACTATCCATTAGGACACAATGGAACTTACATATTAGATATGTACTGGTGTATTTTGGGAAAAGTAATTTCAATTAAAAATGTATTAAATTTATTGATTTAATATATTATTATTGTTTTTTATTATTTTATTTTATTATTTAATTATATTAATCCTAGTACAACAAATATTTTTAAATTACAGTACTAGTCACAAACAGAGTAATATATATAATATTGCGAAAATTAAAGTAAGTAAAACTATGTTTTAAAGAAAACTAAGCACTAAACAAAATCGAATATTTTCTAATGAATGGTATAACAATAATTAATTATTATTAAATACAATAATTTAAAAATAATAAAGACACTTGATAGAATAATAAACAAGCGGTTTTTGGTGGTGGTACACAAATCTGGCAACACTATATTGTGTCAAACGAACACATGTGTGAAAGGTAACATTACAGGCTACATTTTGTGTGATGACATTTGTGTAATTCGTCGCTAGTGTAAAAAGTTACATTGATTTGAAAATGAGTGAAATATCTGAAGAAACAAGCTATGTGATGCTTTATTACTATAGAAAAGGTAAAACCGCTGCAAACATATGGTATGCCGAAAAATGTGTGCGGTTTACAGTGAGGATGATGTGCGTAAACGCCGAACCCAGGGTTGGTTTGCTCGATTCCGTTCCGGAAATTTCGATATCATGCACCTCGCTCTGGTCGGCCAGTCACTGAAAAGGCCGATGAAAATTTGCAACCAGTGGAGCAAGATCGACCGCATGACAACTATTCTACAAAGAAGAATAGTGTAAGTTATTTTTTAAAACGTAATGTGTTCTTGATTAGCTTTAAATTAAGTTGCACAGAAATGAGAAAAAAATGTACATTCAGATATTAAATTGCTGTATTTGTTATTAATTAGGTGCTTTGAAGGTGTAAACTGCAGATTGATGATACCCAAGGAGTTAAAAATGCCGAGAAATATGGACAGACCGCTTCATACCAAATACATACAGTATATAATATATCGGGCAATATTATTGTAAAGTACATTAAGCAACTGTAAAGCTTAAAGTATACACGCAGTCACAATCAGCAAACAGTTCACATCCATACAAAAGCTTAGGTATCATGTAAGTTTTGGCTAGTAGCAGCATGTATAGATCCTGCCTATAACACGGAATATATGGTTAGCCCATGTGAGAGTTAAATAAGAAAGCGAGATTCTTTGCAGATGTCACTGTGGCGTTGTTGGCAGTGCGTTAGCCTGTCCGTGGCTTAAATCTCGGCACAGGGAAAATCAAAAGTGGAAATAATGTACAAATATAACACGCACAACATGAGTGGATGCGAAAAGCTCAGTCTAAGCCCTCCACAGGCTATTCTGCCATTAAAAGAAATGTTTCTTTGTAGAGTCTATAAAACTTGTCACAGAGTTGTTTAGCCTTATAATAAAATGAATTTAAAAAAACCTAAGAATTGCTGGATTTATGAAAAATGGTAGTTACATTACATAGTAAGAGGTGGAAGCGTTTGTTGGTAAAGCCGTGGAGGAAAGAGAAAATCGAGCGGGGATCATTTGTGTTGATAACTAAGGAGTTATCTTCTGGTGATCGCAATAATTATTTGAGGTTGACCAAGAGTCGATTTGCTATTTGCTAAACGCGTGAAGCCTGAAAATCAGCGCTCTAAAATGCTGTTGAGAGAATCTATTCCTCCAGCCGAAACATTTGCGCTACCTTTAAGGTTTCTTGCTGCTGGTAGTGAGTTTTGTACAAATTAAAATTTTTAATATTTTTATAAGTTTTTTTTTTTTTATTCAACAAATTAGCTACCATACATGCCAGTGGCGTAGCTAGGTCAGGTGACACCCGGGGCGGGCCTTAATGGTGTCAACCTATAATATCCCTCCCCCTCTTCTTTTGAAAAAATTATACTATGTGTAGGTATGTACGATTATTTTTTATTTAAAAGTAAGTAGATAATGCAGGAATTCATAAAGATGAGTGAACTTAAATTAATACGTACTTAATTTAAATCACAAAATAGTTAAAAACTCTACGAGTATGAGACCAATAAGTGAAATTTTTATTTACAGCATGTTCTTCTTAAAGACCTTGGAATATATTTATTTACATACAACTTTATTTTTTTAAATGACTATTTAATTGCTGTTGTTGGAAATTGATGTATCTATGTGAGTACATATTTAAAGTACCAAATTTACATTGCGATATATGAAGCTTTAAAAAAATATTTTAAAAATTTTGCATTTTTTCACAACAAATTCTGAAATAACATTGCCGAAATCTAATTTCCTAGAAAATTCGTTTTGTATTGATAAAATATCTATGTCGCATATCCTAGATTGGCACATAGTTGAGCGTAAATATGATATAATTAGATTTAGCTTTGAAAAACTTCTTTCACATGAAGCCACAGAGACACAAACTGTTAAGAACAATTAAAGAGCTAAAGATACGTTTGAAACAGACTCTATAAAGTCCCATTCTACAATAAAAGTTAGAATATCAATAGTAGTCCATTTACTTGCGACTTTAAATTCAATGTTTGTTGCCTGGATTTGTCTTTATACTTCTACTTTAAGTTCTTCTTCTACAACTTCATCGTAGTGCGGCGCCAACTTTTTTGCATTGATATTCAGTTCTTCATCCGTGCAAAACCGCAAGTCATTTGTTTTCACAATTCGAAAGATATCGGCTTTATCATTGAATGCCATGGCTCGAGACTTTAATTCTGTTGAGAAACGATCGATGCTTTCAAGCACCGTCCTCTTGTTTTCTTCTTTAGCAGTCAAACCAATATCTCGTTCCGTTTCACCCGGCATTCTTTTCTTGTACCTTATGCACCGGCTGATGCTTATTCCGAGCTTTGAGCAAATAATACTATCCTTCTCCAATGCACCTTCTACTAAACATTCCCGCTTTTCTTGTAAAAAGAGAATTAGGGCATTCGATTTCGCTATTAAATTATCGATAGTTACATAGTCCTGGAGTTTGCAAATATTTTTGTGTAGCATCCACTTCGTCCAAAACATCGTGCAAAAAACAAATGAAAGTATAGTTTTAGACATTCTCACCTACTTTGGTAATTATATTATTTTTTCCGCGTTTTGCACATCACCCCAAAAATTGTGACACCCGGGGCGGACCGCCCACCTGCCCCCACTGGCTACGCCCCTGCATACATGAGTAGTTACATAGAGGCTCCGACTGCAAGCAATAGTACAATTATAACGCGCACAGCATGAGTGGATGCGAAAAGCTCGGCCTTTGGCGCCACATGCGGTCATAGTTGACATTGATAAAAAAAAACTGAAGTTTATTGTGGTAACACTTGCCTTCTTTATCGGTGTCCTGTGATTACATTCCCTCTCTCATTCCCTCTTTCATTCTCCCTCCTTCTTCTTCCAACCTATCAATCTTCCCTCAAATTAAGTGAGTTGAATGCATAAATAAAAAAATAAAAAATTGTGCTGTGTGACCATAAAAAAATAAAAAATTAAAAGCAACAACAACAAAATTTACACACGGCACCACCTCTTGGCAGGCAATGGTAAACCCCAGAAGTGTAAAAATTGAATGGTCCCTTCCATTCATGTACAAATGTTATAACACGCACAACATGAGTGGATGCGAAAAGCTCGGCCTAGGCCCTATATGGTCTGTTGTGCCATTAAAAGTAAAGTAAATATGTGAGACATTTAATTCAATAACTTACATTTCAAAATTTCTTTTAAATTGCTGAAATATAGTAAAATACAAAATTTTTAAATATCGTAAAAGCCATCGAATTTCTTAATATGTCAGCGAGTTGATAAAAATAATATGAAAACGAATGCCAAATATCAAACACACAAAAGAAATGTGAAAAGTAGAATAAAAAAATGTGAAAAAGGTGACGGTACGGCAAAGTCTCCTTTCTCTTCTCACCTCCCTCGCCTATATACACAAAAACTTGATTTCAAGGATTGACAAATCTTAAAGGGAACATATTATGTATCGTAGAGGCATAGAACTTTAAATTGAAATAAAACACACACAATTTTTTTTAATATCCGTGAAATTGGATTTATTTTAAAGATAATTTTTTGAATTTATGTTTGATGATTTCAGGCACGTGACTATTAAATTAAAGCCTTTAAAAATCGTAGTTGCGATGTATCGGAAGAAAAACATCTACATATGTATATATGACTATATCGAAAATTTCCGATGCATCGACACCAAAATATCGCCCATCAATATCCACTCTTTCGATCAAACCAAATGTATTATTGTTTCTTTCAATATAGTAAATACAAGCACATACATATGTACCTACTTATGTATGTACATATGTTCAAAATACAATAATATAAAGTGTTTCTAGTATCCGACGGCATCGGGTACATGCTGCTTCTCAGTATTTTGTAGTTTAGTTCATGTGCGGCCGTGTGTATATAACAAAAAATAACTAAAAATACATATTTGCGTATTTTTTAATAATTTTGAAACGGGAAAAAAATCACAAAAAAATTGTAAAAAATTGCAATTTTTACTTAGACAAAAATATTTATGTGGCTGTTTAACTTATTACTTCTTCAAAAAGTAGAAAAATAGATTAGAAGTATTTCAGTGTTTTCGTGGAATTTAAAAAATTATATTTAGATTGAATTAGTTAGGTACCTATCTATATGTACATTAATATACATATCTAAACTAATAAAATGCAGTTGTGTTGGTAATTTTTTAAACTATTAGAGAAAATGGTATATAGCGATTAACAAATAAACGGAGATAATCGCTTAAACATATGTATATACCGTAAAAACTGACCATGTATCCTGTAATTCTCAGGATTATCTTGTTTTCAGACTTTGTATACTGCCAGAAATGTATATCTTGTAATTTCTGTATTTATCTTGTTTTCGGAGAATTTTTGAAAATGTTCCCTCGAAGCTATTTTGTCTTTTTGCCTTTTTTTTACATTTAGTTTTGTAAGGTTTGCGATTGCAACCGTCAAAATTTAAGATATCTAAGACGATATATAGGAACAAGCAATTGATTTACCACTAGATGCAGACAATGATACCATAATTAATTTTCAAATTGCTGAAATAATAATTTTTTAACCTATATCTTTTAAGTTAAATTCATAACTTTCAAGTATCCAGTAAAATTCCTGCTTTTAATTAAATTGTATCCTATTAAAAAACAAAAAATGTATCCAGCGCTGGCCGGTTTTTAAATTAAGTTAAATAATCCGGTACAAATTTGTTTGATATATATTTGTATATGTTATAAAAATCCAGAGCCAAAATCTAGAAAACACAAGAGAGAATTAAGACAATGATGAGAGAGTAATTCTTGTGTAAAGAATTTCTTCCAAAGTGCTCGTGATTTTTTTAAATTAATAAACATTGCTGTGCTAATAAAGTGTTTAATTGGTTTCGATTATTTTACATTTTGTTGTGCCGTGCTGTAATTAATATTTTGGCAAAGATTAAGTTTAATTTTAATCCATTCTTTATAATTGCATATATTTTTTCCTGTACAAATATATGAATATACTTTTACAAATATAATCTCTTTTGCGTGACAACATATTTTGAGGTTTGTACCTATTTCATATTTTGATATTTTAATAATTCTCTCAAATACTTGCCGTTATCTTGTTCTTTATACCTACATAATATTGGTTTTTTCAGGTTTACAAATTATACTACGGTGGACGATATTAAATACTATGTTAATTCGAAAATTTTACTATCGGACTTCTCAGTATATAAGTTTAACTTTTCCTATGAGCGATATATTTCCTCATTTAAAGCTAATGTACCGGATGGATATTTTGAACAAAGGAGTTTGTTCGAGAGTTTGTTCAAAAATAAACCCTTTACTGAAAATGATAACCGATCTTTTGATCTGCAGAATGTTCGAGGTCTTAACACGAAGCTTCGAGATTATTATTTAAAAAGTTTTGGATGTCCTTACCAAATTGTAATATTTACTTAAATCTGGCTTAAGCCAAATGCTTTTAATTTTGAAATTTTCTGTGATGCCTACGAAATTTAAAGGAAAGATCGTGTTTCTAAACTTGCGGGAAGTGTCTTAATTGCTGTGAATACCCTAATACCCATCTGAAGAAATTTTTCTATCAGACGTAAATAACTGTTATCTGCGTTCGCATTCAACTTGGAACTCTAAAATTTTGTATTAACTGCTTTTACATTCCACCAAATTCTGACTTAAGTAATTACTTGTGCCATGTTTCGCTTGTAGTCTATTTATTCATAAGTTCGTGAAAATTTTACTATTTTACTACTATGACGTCAACCTACCACATGTTTATTGGAATTTGTATGGCGATACTCAAAGTCTGGTACCATGTACTAGATTTTGAATATGTAATGAGTGTTTGGATTTACTTTCGTTTTATAGTTTCTTTCAATCAAATAGTTCAGTAAAACAAAAAGGTATAGTTCTGGACTTCATTTATGTTAATAACTGAGCCGTTTGCTTAACCTGAAGACCTTTACCAACCTACACTTATTTTAAACTTCGAATTAAATAACATCAATAACCACATCGAAAATTTACGTAAATCATCCTTCCGGCACAAATTCTGGTTTAAAAATACAAATTATTCAAAATTGATTAAAGTTTTGTCGAACCTCAAATGGCTTTCGAGTTTGATGACGTCGACAAAAGTGTCCAGGATTTTATATGATGGTTGTTTAGGATTCCTATAGACTACATCAAATTACAAATCATGTGGCAACGCTAATTTTATCTGTCACTTCTTTTGCTTTCTTCAATTGGCACGGGGTTCGTCGTGTGCGCATTTTTAATTTAAATTATCAATTAAATAACTTTAAAGACAAATATTGCGTTTTATTGCACTCACGATTGAGAGAGAAAGCCGAAACATTTTGGTGCCTCTTTTGAGGACAAATAATTGACATTTAGTTGGCGCTGTGTGCCAGGGATCCACACGTCTTGTTTGAGGTTAGGTTGCCTACAGCATATCACTCTACCGTAGTTCAAACTTTCTATAATTTTCAACGTTTGTCGACGCATATACGCCAATGGTGTTAAACCCGCGCATATCAACAGAGACGAGCGTTAAACGGATACACGAATGCGTCCAGCTGCTCACCATCGAAACATGCGAATACTCGAGCAGGTTGGTTGCTGAAACCCAGGTGGGGGAGTTTCCTGTATGACGCTTGGGAGGAAAATTTGTTCAGCGAAGGGTGTATCTTTCTCAGGCAGGTTCTTTCCCATTTAAGGGCTCGGGTTGCAGACAAGCAGGTGACACGTAACGTTAAAGAACCTAGTCGTAATTTCAAACTTAAGTTTGACCAGTTGACTATCCCCAGTTTTGATGGGTACTCTCATAACTGGCTGGCTTTCAAAGATGCATTTAAAACATTGGTCCACCAGTCACATCTCCTTGAAGCGTATAAATTGGGTAAGCAGTTGTGCCGCTGGTTGGTTGCGTGTAATCTGGGGGATATAACGAAATATGGGAGGTGTTGAAGGAACGCTACGAAAATCCTAAATTAGTAGCTTAGATTCACGTGTCTCGGATTCTTAACATCCCAGCGGCGTCCAAAGAGACGTGCACATAGTCCTACTACAAAGCTCACCTGTTGGCGGGCTCTCCCTGAAACAATCAGGGTCAATCAGCACTCCCGGTTCGTTAAGTCTCAAGTCGTAGCTGAGCACCTGATATTCACACCTTCTATTCATGTTGAAATATAACACGCACAACATGAGTGTATACGAAAAGCTTGGCCTCTGACGCTACATAACTTTTTTTTTCATTGATACATTCAACACGGTGTACCCCTATGAATGCAGAGTGTGATTGCATTCTCTCTCTCATTCTCCCTCCTTCCTCTCACCTATCAATCTTCCTTCCATTCAACACAATACTCTGCATTCATACGTGTGTTAAATGTATAAATAAACAAAAAAGAAAAAAGATGCGAATCAAGTAAATCGTTGCGACATTTTGAAGGCTATGGATCCAGAAGCTCGGTTCCAAGCATTTCGATCGCTTGAAATTGTGCAAATTGTGTGGGCGTAATCACAACCCGTTGTTTTGCCGTCTATCGCAATCACCAGCCACAGTCTCTGATCAGCCGACCGGCTTCGTCAACATGAAATTGAAACCAGATGGAACTGCTAGCCTAGCCGGATTTGTTTCGGCGCCAGATGATTTGTGACTAACAAACTGTGCACTTTCTCATGCCACTCGATCTTCTCAGACAATCTTACTTGCAACAGCGCTTGCTTACGTTCGGGGAACAACAAATGAACAACGCTTATCCCAGACTTTATGAGACCCTGGGTCGCAGGTGAGCATTGCAACGGATCTTTTGGCGAATTGGCGGATAAGTTAACAGCAACGCGTCGCTCACAATTATTTATATACATTCCGATCTTACATTAGCATTCAACGCCTTGGTCATTTCGAAAATCACTTCAACAACTCCCAAGGAACGGATTAATATGGATCAATGGCGTCATCTGGTGGGTCTTAAATAAGTCGACCCACATTTTCGTTCACCGGAAGCTGTCGACATTCTGATGGGTGCGGACATCTGGGGTCTCATATTGGAGAGTCAGGTGGTAAATGGTCGTCACGACAAACCACACTCCCAACTTACACGGCTGGGTTGGATAGTTTTCGGTCCTGTGTCCACGAACGCGACACCAGGCTCACCACGAGCGTTTCATATGCAGGCGACTATCGACGATTTGCGATTAGATTAGCTGGTTCAAGACTTTTGAAATCTGAAGAGATGCCTTTATACGAAATGTGTGACTGACGAATGTAGTCGCATATTTGCAAACACGCACCAGCGCGAACCGAGTGGCCGTTATATGGTACATATAATATATATATTCCTCTTTCTCGTCCACCGTCTGGTTTGGGTGACTCACACGGTGCGGCATTAGGACAATTCCAACGCTACGGGCTATCATTGAACGATCTCCAAGATGTTCTAGTTAATATAATCTTCCGGTTTCGGCGAGTAATGGTGGCGCTTACAGCGAGTATAGAGAAATTATTCCGGGCAATATTGGCCACACCAGAGCATCGAAATTTACCGCGATCCTCTGGAGGGACTTACCCTCTGTTCCACTATGCAGCTACTGCCTAACTACTATCACGTATGGGATGCGTCAAGTCCTTCGAATGCTATTCGCTCCTTGATTCAATGCACATATGATAACTTCAATAACGTGAAAGACCATCCAATCAACAGGGCTTAATAACGAGAGAGGTTATATTGAATTCGTTTTATGTAGATGATTTAATTCTGAGCTGCGACGATGCTGCAGAGTATAAACTTTTGGCCAATAACATTGACATTATTCTTTCCGCCAGATATTTTCAGCTCAGAAAATAGAACTCAAACGATGCAGCAGTGTTGAAGTAGTTGATGAATGCTACGCCATCCGTTTCCGAAAACCTCACTGAATCAACAACAACCACTGTACTGGGTTTGAAATGAGATCCACTGGCAGATGTACTTCTTTACACACTCAAGATGGATCACGATACAGGGGGCCTTACTAATCGCAGCGTGATTCGTGAGGTGGCCAGACTATACGATCCGATGGGTTTATTGGCACCGGTTTTCGTTACGGGTAAAATATTTTTACAAAGGCTGTGGGCTGCTGGTCTTACCTGGGATGAGCTGTTACCCAGTGAGTTGAATGAATTTTGCTCAAAGTACCGAGAGGACCTGTCAGCACTTAATAGTCTTCGGGTACAAAGACGGCTTGGCATGAAAAAAGCTAGACATGCATTCCTCCACGGTTTCTGTGATGCGAGTAACCGAGCCAATACAGCTGTGATATAAAGTATGTCACAAAAATATTCGTTGCTGGGTTGTACTAGTATACTTACTCGATTTTACCTACTTTAAAATGTTTTATGTGATTTATTTTTACTATATTCATAGACTGATGCTTACGAAAGACAATGTAAAAAACACCTTCTGAAAATATTGAGCCGTTATCAAACGAGAGCAGCTAAACCATAAGTAACGCATATTTTAAACTCACAAAAGTATTCGTTTTATACATTTTTATTTATTTAAACAAAAGAAAAAGGATCATTTAATATTTTGTGTGGTGCCCTTTATTATCATCTTGGTATCGATTCGACTAATTTGCGACAATTAGGACTTATTTTTCCCCATTCACCATGGAGCGCTTGCTTCAAGGCAGTTTTGGAGGAAATGTTGTGCTGTCTGACTTTATCTTTAAGATGAGACCAAAGATTGTCAATGGTATTAAAGTCCGGACTCTATGGTGGTGTTTGCGACTCCTGTGTGTTTCGCGTCGTTACCTTGTTGACAGGAACTCTTTAGGTGCAAATCCAATAGAGGCGCTAGAGACTAGGTTTTCCTGGAGTGTGTCCAAAGACATTTTGGCATTCATAATGCCACCGATAGGCACAAGATTTCCAACGCCACGGGCAGACATACACCCCCAAACCACTGAACCGCCCCCATGCTCTACTTTTGCTGTGGTGTTTTTAAGAAATAGGGCTTCTCCCTTCTTCCGCCACACCATATTCCGCCCATCGGAGCCGAAAGTATTAAATTTGCTCTCATCGCTAAAGATGACTGACTCCATAAAGCAGGTTGCGTTTTGTAAGTGTCAACAAAAGAAATTCTCTTTGAAACGATAACCGCAGAGATGAAAGGTTTTTAATGCGAGACTCGGCCATGTATATTTTAATTTCTCTGCTGCCGGCGCAGAATACATTTGATACACCTCTTGCCTGGCTGCTAAAACTTTCGGATGCTCAGAACAAGGCATATTTACACATTGTCACGATTTATCAATCGACTTATTGCACTTCTAATAGTGGTAGGGCTTCTACCAAACATTTCAGTAATATAGTTTGTTGATCGCCTCTCATTGTGAAGATATAATATAATTTTCATTTTGACTCGCGCACATCAACACCGAACTCAAACTAGATGGATGCACTAAATGCAAATGTTTGTCTGTTAGATCAGAATAGTGCAAAAAAGTTAAAAATTAAAAGCAATGTCCAAAAAAAAAAAAGAATAACGGATAGGGACTGCAGCAACGAATACTTTTGTGAGTTTAAGATATGCGTTACTTATGGATTTGCTGCTCTCTATTGATAACGGTTCAATATTTTCAGAAAGTTTTTTTTCTATTGTCTTTCTTAGTATGACCGAGCCTATGAATATATGTAGTAAAAAAAGAAATCAAATAAAACATTCCAAACTAGGTAAAAGTGAGTAAGATACTAGTATAGCCCAGCGACGAATAGTTTTGTGATATACTGTATTTCAAAACCACAGAACTGGAAATTATCGCATCGTTTTAGTGGCAGCACGTAACAAGGTCGCGTCAGTTAAAGGTTTACAATGCCTCGATTAGAACTCTGTGCAGCTCAGCTGCTGGCGAAAACGCTATATAAGATTCAGATATCCCTATGGACGAACAATATTATTTGTGGTCTTATTCGCGGGTTGTTCTGTACTGCCTTCGAAAACAACCAATCACAAGAGTTGATCGCTCCTGATCGTTGGTATCATGTACGATCGGCAGATACTCCAGCTGACTGCGCCAGTCGCGGACTAACAGTTTCTGAATTGGTACGAAACTATTTATCGTGGGAAGGTCCGGCCCGGTTACAAAATACAGTTCTTAGCATGACCGAGATTTCTCCATGTAACAATGAGTGAGATATTAACGCTTCGGTCTGTGGAACGGATTGCATCATTGACCATTCGAGCAAATCCTGGTTTATCATTAACAGCGCGCCGTCTAGACAGCACCAGTATTGGACTCATGACTCGTTTTAGCTCCGTTGTTCGCTTTCTACACTTTTGCGTATGTCTCACGGTTACTACCTGGCATTCCTCACCGCCGTCATTGGATCGTCAACTCTCTAGAGCTCGACAAAGTGCTAGAAATGCATCATATAGAACAATGTATTTGCTACTGATCTGGTGTATCTTTCCAATCATTTCAAATTACCGAGCACTAGTATGTTGCATTCTTTAAATGCCTATGTGGATGAACCGGGAATTCTAAGAGTTGGGTTGAGTTGTACAGCGATAATGGCACCGCGTTTATTGGTGCAAATCGTTTATTATCGCTGCATGGCATAGCGAACATAATCAGCAAACATCGCGGAACAAATTGGAAGTATATAACGCCGAGTGCCCCCCATCAAGGAGGAACGACATTTAGTATAGGTAATCGGTGCCCAACATATGTGGTACAGCCAGATGCATACTTTGGCCACGCGAATCGAAACGTGCGCTAACTCGCGCCCGATAACTCCCCTGCATGATGATCCCCAGGATAAATTTGCGTTAACCGCTGGTGACTTCCTGGCTGGGGAACCACTTGTAGCAGTTGCCGAAACATCAGTCGCGGAAATTCCCATCAATCGTCTTAAACATGGCTGCGGAAATTACATCAACAATTTGGCAAAGGTGGAGTGTCGAGTACTTATAGACTTTGAAAGCGAGAAGCAAATGGTACCTCAGATCACTCAACATTAAAATATGAGATGTATTCATCGTCAAACACGAGACCCTACCCACGCATTGGCGTCTGGAACGGGTAGTCGAGCTACACCCGGCAATGATGGTCTAACACCTCTTCCGGATTTTGTACCCGGGCAGTTCAAAAGCTCTGTGTGTGGAAGATTTCGAATCAGATGATCCGACCGGGAAGGATGTTTAGGATTCCTACACGGATTGGTCACGCTAATTTTATCTGTCACTTCTTTGGTTTCTTTTCTTATTGGATTTCAGTTGGTATGGAGTGCTTCGTGTGAGTAGTTTTGCTATTCAATTAAATACCTTAAAAGACAAATATTGCGTTTGTGCAATACACATGATCGGGAGGGAAAGAGCTGAAACAACGATTTAATTATGTGTTCCTATACAAATGTTTACTACTGATAAAAAGGTCTGCCCGGTTTGGTTTAACAAGGTACTAAAAACATTGAAAAATAAAAATTGTCGTTTTTTTGAAGTGATCAAACTGACTTATCTTATGTATTATCGTTATTCATTATTACGACATGCATAAATACCAAGAACTTGGTAAGAAAAGTTACCGAAATTACCATAGATTGAGAAAGTCAACTGACATTCATATTGGCGCTAAAGTTTTTTATGGCTTTGTTAATACCAAACGTAAAAATATTGGTTTTCCGTCCAAAACGAAATTTAAGATGAAATAATTGTATGAAATATGTTCGCAAACTTTTTTAGATCTACTTATTCAACTGAAACTTTAAATGTTAACTTATATACTCTTGAACATGCCGCTTATAACTAATTTACGAGTCCGGATATTCTACCTGATGACGTACGAGATCATTTGAAGTCCTTTAAGCACCCTTACAGATATGGTCCAGACGAAATTCCGAACTGCATGCTAAAAACTTGTGCTGAGTGCTTCTACCTGCCACTTTTTAAAATTTATAGTTCCGCAACGGCTATTTCCCAAATAGTTGGAAACATTCATTTGTAATTTTCATACATAAAAGAGGTAAAAGTGGTTTGTTAATTTCCTTATCTCAACACGGCTTTTTAAAGGGGAGATCAACTGTTTCTAATCTTCAGGAATTGTCCACTAATCTTATATTTTCGAATAACCTACAAACTGACGTAATATTTACTAACTGACGTAATATTTACTGGCAATTGAGAAGGTGAACCACGATTTATTAATCAAGAAACTAGACTGTTATGGCTATCAACCTTTTTTATTAAAATGGATAAGCTCGTACTTGGGAGATAGGGAGCAAAAATGAATCTCTAAAAATTCTGGTGCTGATGTTATTGAAATATCATCTGGTGGTCCGCAAGGAAGCTATCTGGGTCCAATTTTGGTTTTACGACTTATTAACGATCTACCATCTGTTATTAAGTATTCTAAAACTTTAATGTATGCCGATGACGTCAAATTATTTAAGTCTTACAACTCAATGGATGACCAAAAGATATTGCGGTTTGATCCTTTTGCTTTAAATAATTGGTACCGCTGTAACTTGATGCCTCTAAAATTAAACAAATCTAAATTTATCGTTTTTTCTAGAAAGCAACCTATTTTTTCTAGGTATGGTTTAGCTGATTACGAGCTGGAAGTTTCCTCAATCATTGATCTGAGACTCACAATGGGCACCAAATTAAGATTTAACTTACATATTAATTCAACTATTAACAATTCAAAGTGTCTTCTCGGCTTTGCTAAGAGGTGGTCAAAAGAATTTAATGATCCATATGTTACAAAATCACTTTACACTGCACTTGTAAAACCAGTTTTTGAGTAACCTTCTGTTGCTTGGTCCCCTCAGTACAAATGTTATGTAGAAAGTTTGGAATCAATGCAGTTGCTCTTGTTCGTTACCTTCGTTACATTGAGTTCCGTTACAGCACCTGCGTCCTTATAAACAACGACTAAAACTTATAAGCTTGACTTTTCGGAGCAGAGGAGTTATGTTAAACGTGATGCTTGTGACTAACTAACTACTTCTCCCTCCTTCTTCCTCTCACCTATCAATCTTCTTGCAATCAACACAATGCTCTGCATTTATAGGGCTACCTCTTTGTGTGTTAATTATATTTAAAAAATATATATTAAATGGCGATGTACATATGTACATGCACCGTTTTTACTGAGTGAAATTAAAATTAATGTTCCAAATCGCTGTTCTAGATAATCAATACCTATTAAACTTGATGCTTGCAGAACAAACTATGCTCAAAATAACCCTTTTCGTTGCATGTGCAATGATTTTAATTCTCTTTACGGCATTATTGATATTTCGGATTCTCTCCAGTACATAATGTTAATTTTGTTGAACTTTCTCAATCGCTAAACAGCTGATGTTTAATAATAATCTGTAGCTGAAAAGGAAACCAACCGACTTATTCTCTCTAATCAGCGCGTTGTCAGTGCATTACGAAATGCAGCTGAATCGGTCACCAAATCCGTGTTACATGTGGATGTGCCCCTTGTGCGGTTGAATAGTTTAACTTTTTATACCCTACACACCCTTGTACATGGTATATTGGTTTTGATCGAGTAACGGTTGTTTGTAACATGCATAGCCAGGCGTCGAAGGTACTTTCACATCAACATTATATATACATGTATATATCACCAGCGTGTATAGCGAAGTCGTTTAAGTTATGTCCGTCCGTATATCCTTGGCCAGCCCGATCCTATATACCATATTACCATTAATTTTTCTCCCACAGAATAAATTTCTTCCTGGAGAAAAATATATCTATTTCGAATCTCCTGGGAAAACGATGTACTTCGAGTTAAAGTTCGAATCAGCTGTTTAGTACTTTTGTGACATTTTGTAATCAAATTAAAACCAAAAATATTTGCAAACACTGTCAAAAATGCATATGTAGTATTGCATTCATAACATTGGCAGAGGGGGAGGATGCGGAAGAGCAGAAATATCAAGAGCTATGAGCCTGCTGAATAGTTAGGATCATTTGTTTGTGAGCAATATCCATTTGTTGTTTTAAACCAAATAGTAAAATTTATGTAACAATTTAAAAATATTGAAATTTTCGTCAACATTTAATTTCTTAAAGAAACTTTTGAAAATGAAACGTCAAAACATATTCCATCTCCCATATTTCTAAAATCGGTAAATTATTCTTATGGGCGTTTTCCTCCCATATTCAAAATAATTTCATGGGAGTGATATGTTTGGAATAGGGTTATGGGAGAATGAAGACTTGGTCTGGCAACTGGAATAAAATTTATGCAATCTCAACTCAACTTGGTCCTTATAATAAGAAATGTTACAATCCATAAGATTATGTTCCAAAATGGGGAAAATCGGTCAAGTGAGGGGGATACCTCATATATAAGTGAAATTTTCAAAGAGTAATATTGTAAGAAATAGGCAAGCAAATTAAAGTATTTCCACTGCACACATTTGAAATAACTTCAAGGATATCAGTTTACAATATTCTCATGTTTGGGCAATAAAACGCCTACTTCTTATACAAGTAAAATATCCAAACTTACTTACTTAGCTGGCACTACAACCGATGATCGGTCTTGGCCGCCTCCACAAAGCTTCGCCAGTCACTTCTGCTATGCGCGCGCTGGCGCCAGTTGATAAGGCCCAGTGCATTCAGGTTGCCTTGCACCTGGTCTTTCCAACGGAGATTAGGACGTCCTCTTCTGCGTGGTCCTCCACCGTGGTTCGAATAAAACACCCTTCTAGCCGGAGCGCTTTCTTCCATTTGCTCAACATGACCCAGCCAGCGAAGCCGCTGGATTTTTATACGCTTGACTATGTCAGTGTCGGCGTACAGCTCATACAGCTCATCGTTCCCTCTTATTCGATACACGTCGTCCACGCATACTGGACCGTAGATCTTACGGAGTATCTTCCTCTCGAACGCTCCTAACAGCCTCTCATCATTGATGGTCAATGTCCACGTCTCTGCGCCATACATTAGGACGGGAAGGATGAGGGACTTATAGAGCGTTATTTTCGTCGGTCGAGAGAGGGCTCTACTTCTCAATTACCTACTGAGCCCGTAGTAACACCTGTTGGCAAGAGTTAGTCTCCGCAAAATATCCAAAGGTCGATATAAAAGCAAATATTTGTACAACGACTGCGAAAATGAGATCCAAGAGCCAATCCCAGTTACCATTAACGAAATGTATATACTTACTTAGCTGGCACTACAACCGATGATCGGTCTTGACCGCCTCTATAAAGCTTCGTCAATCACCTCTTCTATGCGCGCGGTGGCACCAGTTGATAAGGCCAATTGCAGTCAGGTTGCCCTGCACCTGGTCTTTCCAACGGAAATTAGGACGTTCTTTTCTAGTGTTCCACCACCGTCGTTCGAAAGCCGGAGCACTTTCTTCCATTCGCTCAAAATGACTCAGCCAGCGAAACCGCTGGATTTTTATACTCTTGACTATGTCAGTGTCGGCGTACAGCTCACACAGCTCATCGTTCTATCTTATTCGTTACATGTCGTCCACTCATAATTGATGGTCAATGTCCACGCCTCGGCTCCATATATTAAGACGGGAAGTATGAGGGACTTATAGAGCGTTATTTTCATCGGTCGAGCGCGAATTCTGCACTGACTGCTCGAGCGTTTTTGCCTATGATGTCAATATCATCAGCGTATGCGAGCAGCATGACACTCGTGTAAAAGATAGTGCCAGAGATGTCGATGTTACCAGCTCGAATTATTGTCTCCAGTCAACTTGTCTGAAACCACTTTTGGTATTAAATAGCTTGGTGGATTTATCAGGCCTGAAGCCATATTGATGACGTCAAATCAGTTTGTTGACGATGGGCTTCAGTCTTTCGCACAGTACGCTCACCTTATATGCAATCTTAAGAAGGCTTATCCCACGGTAGTTGGCGCAGATCGTGGAATTACCTTTCTTATGGATTGGGCAGAGTACGCTGAGGTTCCAATCACTTGGCATGCTTTTATCTGACCATATTCTGCATAGAAGCTCATGCATGCGTTTTTTGAGCTCTTCGCCTCCGGTCTTCAACAACTCAGTAGGCAGGCCATCTGCACCTGCAGCCTTATTGTATTTTAGCCGATCTAGGGCTGTTAAGACCTCCTCATAGTCGGGCGGCGGAGTAAACTCCGCAATGTCGGGATTATTGCCGTCATCGCCATTAAGCAGCTGCTAAAAGTGCTCCCTCCATAATCTCATTATGCCCTGAACATCTGTCACCAGATTTCCGTCTTCGTCCTTTCAGGAAGAGGCCCCGGTCTTCAAACCATCAGTCAGGCGTCTTATTCTTTCAAACAATTTTCGGACCTCGTTCCTGTTCCGTAACATTTCGATATCATTAAACTCGCTTCTTTCTGCATCTCTTTTCTTGCGCCTGAAAATACGTTTCTCCCCCCTCCTCAACTCTATGTATCGCTCCTTAGCAGCTCACGTTGCAACTGACTTCAGGGTGCCTATGCAAACAGCGTTTTTCGTTTCAGTAACATCGCGACACTCTTGGTCGTACCACATAATTCTCCGTTGACGGTAGCCGTACACATAGAACGGGAAATGTGCGTCCACCGCGCGCATATATCATCAAGTTGAAGGGTGTTTTGCGATAGGGGGAGTGCGAGCTTATTGGCGAACACTTCGGCTATCTGTTGTGATTGCAGCTTTTCGACATCCAGTTTCTTTGTATCTTTCCGTCCGCGATTTGCTACCTATACACGTGTGCAGACTTTGGCTGCAACCAAGTAGTGGTCTGAGTCGATGTTTGCACCACGTATTGTGCGTACGTCTAGTACATTGGAAGCGTGCCTTCCGTCGATCACAACGTGATCAATCTGGTCTCGTGTGTTTTGATTAGAGGACCGCCAAGTGGCGGTATGGATATCTTTATGTAGGAATCTGGTGCTAATAACTGTCATGTTTCGTACGGCGGCGAAGTCGATTAGTCTCATACCGTCTTCTGTGGCTTCGTCGTGGAGTCTGAATTTTCCAATCGCCGGACCAAAGAGACTCTCCTTTTAATATCGTGGCGGAGGCAATGCTCATAAGTTTTGTCGACGAGCTCGTAGAAGTCATCTTTTGTCGTTTCATCCTTCTCATCGGGCATGGACACAAATTAGGCTGATATTGAAGAATTTTGCTTTGATGCGGATAGTTGCTAGGCGCTCGTTCACGGCCGTGAACCTCGAGACTAGATGACGCAGTCTCTTCCCAACCACAAATCCAACACCAAATTCGTGTCTTGACCCATGACAGCTGTATTAAATATCACAGGATGCTCTTCTGGAGCAACCCTGTCCCGGCCATCGCATTTCCTGTATAGCGGTGATGGCAGCTCTACATCGTTGGAGGACCAGCTGGATAGAGGCACCTTTACTTTACTTTACTTTTAATGGCACAACAGCCCATGGAGGGCCTAGGCCGAGCTTTTCGCATCCACTCATGTTGTGCGTTTTATATTTGTACATGAATGGAAGGGACCTACAGTTTAATGCCGAATCCGAACGGCGACGTGAAAAGCTTTTCATAGCAATTTTTACTCTTATCGGTTTGCTATTGCCTGCCAAGAGTTGGTGCCGTGTAGAAAAATTATTTATTCTACTTTTTGATTTTACCTGTGCCGAGATTCGAACCCCGGACACTCTGCGTAGCAGTCCAACGCACTACCACTACGCCACAGCGACCACATAGAGGCACTTTCCCTGTAGAAAATCAATACAGCTGACCGCCCTAGTAATCGTGTTGTTACTTATATCCACGAAAATCATTCCTGGTTCTCAATATTCACCTGTTAACAGAATTTGGTTCTGCGATGGTTGGTACTGATCGATCTATTGAGTTTTCCACTGATTACTTAGGTCTTTACTCCACCAATGGCATGGTAGGAATTTTACTATGGTGGGGATTTCATTTGTGTTTTACTTACATATCGCTTTGTCAAATCACAAAATTATTCGATTTATTGACGATAAAACGATAGCTCCCCGCTATGTTGGAGTTACCTGTTCTACTTCAAAGTCCTGCCCACTACCTACGCCACTAATTCCAGGCAATTCATTTTGAGTTTCTATTACTTAGGTGGAGGGACCTCGGTTTCAGATTGCGGAACAATTATTTCCACACCCATTGTCGATGATATGAGTTACATACGCATATAAAATATCATTTCTTGAGTTTGCGTCGCATCCCTGTAAAAATATGTTAAACTCACAACTTCGTCTGCTGGTTCTGTTAGATGATGCTGATGAATGCTGATGCTAGGCAGACAGCTAGCCCCATTGCTACTCTAATTTAACTACAGTTAATATGGAAGTTCTGACATTTAAACAGAGGAAAACCAAGGGGAAACATAAAAAACCGCATTGAACTTTTTCTATGTAAATGCTATTAGAGATAACGCGAATGTCGGTGTAACATACAGATACTTATTCGGGGGTTTTTTCAATTGTTTTGCTTTGGTTTTTACACATTTTAAGCAGTATCAGTGTGATTAGCACTGTATTAGTAATTAGTATCTTCAAAAAAGAAAGCCAAAACTATGGCTAAACAAACTCGGCTGTCGTTGTCTTAAGAGGCTACAATTTTATCATTAGCTGATCGAAAAGTATCAAATAGCAAAATACCTACTCAACTTCACCTCAATTTAAGCTTATAGTGCCGATTTTTAAAAAAATATCTTGAGAATTGTCAACTGGAAAATAAGGATCCGGTAGAAAAAGGTGTATGAATGTGAGAGTACACTAGGCTATTTTGAGAAAAAGCTTTCAAGATCGATTCAAGAATGCTGCAGAGATAAAAACAGATCCGCAGTCCTGGATTTCAAAAGATATTTCGACTCGCTTAGTTCAAAACCGATTGACTGAAATGGGTATGACGGCTAGAAAACCTGCAAAGAAACTACTTATGATCAAACAAATTAAAGAAAAGCGGCTACAGTGGTCTAAAAATAAAATAAATTGGACTGAATCCGAATGGGTGAATGTTATATTTTCTCATGAGTCCAAGTTTTACCTAATATGACCTGAGGCTATCGCACAGTTCGCCGTAGACAAGACGAACGATTCAGAAAATTCAGAAAATTGCATTCTTCCTAAAGAGAAACATTTCCCCTATATTATGATATGGGGATGCATTTCAAAATACAAAGCTGACTCGATTTTAATAACAGAGGGCACTATTAATGCAGAAAAGTATAAAAACATAATACTGCTCGGAGTAGTTCCCCGCTTAGAATCCATAACCGAAAATGTTTCAAATCCAGTGTTTCAGGATGACTCCGCAGCCATCGGGCACATTCTGTAAGTAACACCATGACTTTTTATCAGTCCCACCACTTTTTAGGGCTTATTGGTGTGTTTTTAATTTTTGATTAACAAAACTAAAGGAAAATCTCGGCATAATTTCATTGGAGTGGCCTGGAAACAGACCGGACCTCAATCCGATTGAAAATGTTTGGTGGCCATTATTTCAGCTAAAATACGCAAAAAGAAGCCCAAGACAATGGTTGAGTAGCAAGAAACTATAGAAAAAGTATGGCATGAAAAAGTTACGGGCGAATATATGTTTTACAACGCTATGCCCAAACGGTTTCAAAGTCTCATTAAGCCTAAATGAGGTCCCACTTAATATTGAAGAATCAATTTTAAAAATGTTTGTTACAAAAACAATTCAGGTTATGCATTAAATAGAAAAGCACTGTTAAAAAACCAAAAATATCTAAAACATTTTTTTACGATTTTATCATTTATTTTTGCTTCACTTCTTGACAATAATTATTGCGGTTTTTTACGCATTTGTATTATAAAGAAAAAACTAAAGCGAAAATGACAAACTAAGTATTTCGAGTTTGTAACAAACATTTTGGCTTAAAACAAATAAAAACTTGAATTTGGTTTTTTTTGTTTCGTGGGGTGTAAAGTATGCCAGTATCTTTGCTTGTCATCATTTCTGTTATAAAATAGGTCGAAGTTTCTGTGGAAACCAAGCCAATAAATGAGCCTCGCTGAGAAAAGCGGAGATAAATATTATACGCAACAATCACAAAATGCTGCAGGCTACATTGGACATCCAGCTTGCACTGATGCTTTCGCAGGCAATCCTTGACATAGACTCTTCTTCATTGGAGCCTCGTCAAGTACTTGTAGTGTATTTGAGGAATGGCTATGTTCGGCTACCAACCTAAGTTCTGCGCATCACAGCATGGTGATTATTCCAGCGCAGGTTCTAAAATACTAATTCTATATACATAGCTGGAAAATTAGCTCAAATTAATTGGAAATTATTTTATGCAAAATTTAGAACTAATGCCTAAAAATGTATGTAATTTAAAAAATTATGTTTTCCCACTCATATGTAATGTTTCTTAAAGAAATTTACAAAACAGTAATTTTTGGTATTTTTGTTGTTGAGTAAGAGACAGTCATCCAACTGAACAGACATAATTAGCGCCAGGCCACTGTTTTAATACCACGATCCTCGATTGTTGTGTTTGGGTCAGTTGGAAGATTTTCCCGGATTTCAAAAGAAACTTAGGCAAAATTTATTCACCCAAGTTTTTTGATTGTCAAGGAAAACTAAAAAATTTTGTAAAATTCACCCAAGTATTGGGTTATATATTTTTGGGAAGGAGATTTTAAATTTAAATAAAATACAGAAACATGTTTTTAACATGCATAAAATTGGCATTCCTTAAAAGATAATTTTTTAACATTAATGTTTGAATATGACAGAATTTATAGCCGAATTTGGCCGCTGCGCTTGACGAGTACATGGCGTAATATGGACGTCCAATTTCCACACAAGTTGAATCGTGTAAGCACGTAAACCAAGAAAAAATTACCGTTTGGGCCGGTGAATCATTAGTCCATCAAAAATGACGATGGTCATAACGTTGCAGTCAAGGGTGAGCGGTACAGAGACATGATTACTAACTTCTTCGTTTCTCAAATGGAAGGCATGTTGCAGACACGTGGATTCAGCAGGACGGTGCCACATGCCATACGCTGATTTACTGAAAGAAACATTTGACGAAAGACTATTTTCACGAAATGGGCCTGTTAACCCACTTGGGGAGGATGGGTCTAACAAGTGAAGTGAATAGCGTTTTTGTTGTATAAGGGTTGTTAAACTCCTTTGACCAGCATTTAACAAATCCTAAAGAACTTTTCGCTTTGTTCACACACGGGTTGATATGCAAGTTAAAACTTAATTTGGAGTCCATTGTCACACCCAAATCAACAAATATCAATACATGACTCAGAGTCTCATCCTGTAAAGAATATTTAGCAGACATAGGTTGTCTCCTTGTGAATGTCACAAACTTACATTTATCCGAGTAACATCTAGTGTAATCGACACTATTTTGAAAAATTACCAAGATCTTGCAGAAGTTTTTGTTCGATTATATGTAAGATAAGAACAACTTTCATCATCATCATACATTACAATTTTGCAATTTCGAATAACAGATGGTAATCATTGATAAACAGAAGAAATAATAAAGGTCCCAGATGAGGAAGTAACAGCAATGCCTTATTATACGGTATTTCGGAAAATCACCTTTTGTTTTCGTTAGTGGTATATGACTCTATCCATGACTATATATGACTCTCTAAGTAAAGGCGTAGTTTTTTAATAAGGAGGCCATGATTGATTTGGATGAATATTTATCATACCTAGTTTTACGTTGCCTTTTGTCATTTTGCTTGAACTCTTTGCAGAATTTTTATTCACAATGACTCTTAAACTAATTGATGAATCTAATTATGTACATATTTTTCAAAATATTAGAACAATAGCGTATTTCGTGGTAAAGTGATGTAATTCTAGAGCTAAAAACACTTTTTTGTATTATTATAAAAATGTAAAAATGATTTCCTTACATGTATCAACAAAATATCGATGGTTAAGCTTACAGATGTGTGAAGTGAAAATATTAAATTTTTTATGAACATATTTGGTTACATTGTTAAATTTTTATTATTTTTCGACCGACGGGCGCTTCCACCTAAGTGTAGGTTACCATAGTAGAGTGCCTCGAGTCACTCTACAGAAGCGCGCTAGATAGGTAACATTCTGAAGGCGTGAGAAACCACTGACTCATTTTCGCACAAAATTTCACTTAACACATCTGTGAGCGTACCATCGATATGTATCGGCGTTTCTCTCGATTTTGTTTTACTATAAGTAAGTTTATGTGTTTTTATTTAAAATTTTATAGGATAGTTCAACACAAGCCAATTAAAATAACACAACATATTTTTATAGTATTTAATAAAATCATTAATTAAAAGCTTTTTTTTTACGTCAAATGTAAAAAAAAAATTGTCACTTTAATGAAAATGTTAGGTATTACACAAGTTTTTTTTAGGCATTTGGCTTAACTTAGACACATCTAAGCTTTGGCAATTTGTATATAAACTTATGTGAGTTCATTCTTTTAATGTCACAATAGCCCATGAAGGGTCTAGACCAAGATTTTCGGATCCCCAAGGTCAAGGCCTTCATAGGCTGTTGTGCAACTAAAAAGAAAGAAAATAAAAAAGAAGAAAAGAAAGGAACATGCGCCGACACCACAGTCCACATTTATCCCATCAGTGTAGATTTCGACATCAAAGCTCCCAAGTATCCGAATTTTCCTCCATTCTGATATTGAATGTAAGGTGGGTGAAAGTTAGTCAGTTAAGGTGTTGTCGAGCAGCAGTAATTTCTTCTGTACATAAGTTCTGGTAGCCCAGCACCGTATTTCTTTGAGACTGACTGTACTTCAAGATGCGATATTTTTTATACGAAGGTCTATTGGCAGTAAATGAGCAAGTAGGTTGCATCGGCTGGACTCGAATTTAGTGCTCCTGTAACAAGAAAACTGATAGTTGTATTCTGCCAAGTTTGGTTTGATTATTTTTTTTTGAAAGCGCCGGAGAGTTCACTGAGTTAGTCCCGATTCCTTTCCATAATTAAAATTTTTATTTTTTTGTATTAAATATAATCAACACACAGGGGTACTATAAATGCAGAGCATTGTGTTGATTGGAAGGAAGATTGATAGGTAGGAGGAAAAGGCAGGGAGAAGTAGTCATGAGCGTTTGCTTTAAATTTGCAAGGGTCATAATAATCGGGAAAAATGTTTGCAGCGAGTTTATTCCAAATACGCGCGGTACGACAGATAAACGAACTTTCTCGGTAATGCGTAGTGCGGTGGAATACCGTGTCTACGTGGAAGTCGTGATTTCCTCTTGCTGATCGTGTAGTTCTGGGGAACACACGAACTGGCGGCATCAGCTTACGCATCTCAGAAGAACATCTACCGTGGAAGTAACGGTGAAACAGTGAAAGGCAAGCCACGTTTCGACGATGTTCCAACGAGTCAATAGAGCTAGAAACTCTACTGTCTTCTATTAGCTTTGCCGATGTTGGATACGGTCCAGAGCTCCAGTTGCTTTCGTGCAGCTCCAGCCCATACGTGCGAATTAACTTCCAATTTAGGACGTATATAGGTTGTGTAGATCATGCGGAAATCAGTCGGAGTGAAATATTTTTTACACCGCCTAAGAAAGCTTCTTTCGACACGTCAAAAATGTGTTTATTCCAACGAAAATCACATTAGATGGACATGCCCAGGACATCAAGAGTCGCTGTCTCTGAAATACCTACCCCACCCATATCTAGGGGGTTAACGGGGGGTTGGGGAAACACGTTTGTGAGATAAAAGACAGCACTGGGTCTTACGCGCGTTGAATTCAACTCTTTTCGTGAAACAACACTCGGAGATTAACTGGAATTCTTTATTGAGTGAGTCATTCATAACATGCCTTTTCCTCTCAATCTCCAAAGAGTACTGTCATCTACAAACGAGTAAATGGGATTCTTCGTTAATGACAGAAGGTCATTAATGAAGATAAGGAAAAGTGTAGGGGAGAGGACCGAACCTTGCGGCACTCCAGCATTAATGACACGATCTTCCGAAACAATGCTGTCTATCACAACACGGATAGAGCGGCCGCTTAGAAAGTTAGTGATCTATCGTGCGAGGTTACTCCAGTGCTTTATGCCACACTCTGTCAAACGCCTCTGAAATATCTAGAAATATCAAACTTGTTGGACATTGGTAACTTTCCAATAAGACAGAAATACACTAGTTGTTTATGAAATGTTGAAAAGATTGCGCAAAGGTCGCACCAGCGTTGTCACACAAGCTCGCAATACGTGGGCTGGAATGCCATCGGATCCCGAAGCCTTGTTTTTGTTAAGATTTGCAAGAACTCTTTTAACGACTCGATTTGGAAAAGGCATAGCACAAGATACAGTTTTGATAATGGTCAGTGGTTGATTGCTAGCTGGCAGAAAAGAATTATCTGCAAATTCTGCAAATTATTAACCAAGCTAGTGACGAGGCGACCTGTGAAAATAGTTGAAATTGACAAAGTCGTTTGGTTCTTTACTCTCTTTAGAAACGACCAAAAGTTCTTAACACCCCTATGGAATTGTAAGACTTTATGCCTCTGGCGCTGTTCGTGTAGAAACTTTTCGCGCTTAGAGTGGCATTACAACGATTTCTTTCCTGTTTACGCAACTGTTCAGTACTGGCATTCTTGTTAGATTGGAAGTTTCTGGAAGCTACTTCTTTGGACCTGACTGCTGATCTGCAAGTCGCATTGAACCATGCATTGTCTTTTGGTTTAACGCTTCTCGTTTTATTATGAATGAAAGACAACATTCCTAATGGAATTATTTCTTCTACCATTTTTGCACTGGTTTCTATGTTTTTATCGGTAAAACACAATTTCCAAAAATATTGAGACCATTCCAATTTGGCTTTTCGTAAATCGCTTTGGAGCTATCGTCAAAGGGTTTTGTGTTCGAGAATACGGAAAATGGTACAGTGGTTCGAGTTTCCAAGAGGTGCGTGGACACTTACATGTCACGATGAGAAGCAGAATAAAAGTTCAAGGATGTTTTGGGCTTGCCCTGCGATACACGGAATGTGTGTCGGTTCGGTCACTATTTGAGTCAGGTCGTTCGACTCGGCAAATAACTCGACGCACAAACTTCAGGGTTTTGTGTGACTTGGGTGGCACAACCAATCCAAATTGTGAATATTGAAGTCACCAGCAACCACAATTTCACTGCACCGATCGATCAGAAAGGAAATCTTACTTTACTTTACTTTTAATGGCACAACAGCCCATGGAGGGCCTAGGCCGAGCTTTTCGCATCCACTCATGTTGTGCGTGTTATATTTGTACATGAATGGAAGGGACCTACAGTTTAAAGCCGAATCCGAACGGCGAAATGAAAAGCTTTTCATAGCAATTTTTACTCTTGTAGGTTTGCCATTGCCTGCCAAGAGGTGGTGCCATGTAGAAAAATTACTTTTTGATTTTGCCTGTGCCGAGATTCGAACCCCGGACACTCTGCGTAGCAGTCCAACGCACTACCACTACGCCACAGCGACCACAGAAAGGAAATCTAACTTATTAAATGTAAAATCCCTATCAGAATTCGAGCTTCTATAAAGAAAACAGAAGTGCAGCAAATGAGACTTATGCTGAACTTAACCCACGTGAAGCTGAACTCAGCCTCCGTCATATAAAGTTGTTGCTGGCACTGGTATGCGACAACCTCATTAATAAAAAGGGCAAGACTCCTGTAGGGAATCCGAATTCCATTCTAATGCAACGAAGGTTTGATTGAACTCAAATTTTATATTAGATATATTTAAGTCAAGAAAAAACTTGTACTTGACTCTCGAAAATCAGAGTAGCTTTAATTTCTCGGTGCAACTCTGAGCACCTCTAATCTAAGCAAAGCAGGTTCGAAAGAGGACCACCTCGGTGGTCTAGTGAATGATTGCTACTCTTGAGTTGAAGTAGCCTCACGATTGATTCCCATATAAGTAGTGAAAAATGTATAAGTTAATAAAAGTCTGTTCGTTCTAAAGAAAGATATGTTCTAAGAGCTCGGCTTTTGAGAATTCAAAAGATCTCAGAAATTTTACAAAAGTGAATGAAATTTTTATTTGGATCGATAAATCAATTCCTGCCATTTACTTTTTTAAATTCAGAATTTCACTTTAATGTTGTCCGCGGCTACGCTTCAAGTTGTCCACTTTTGGCACACTTTTTCACACATTTCGGCAGGAATCTCACCAATGTCGCGTTCAATGTTGGCTTTCAAAGCAGCTACCGTGTTTGGATTGCCTCTATAGACAAGAGACTTAACATAGCCCCACAAAAAGTAGTTTAACGGGGCCAAATCACACGATCTTGGTGGCTAATTGACTGCACCAAAACGTGAGATTAACTGCTCTCCAACTCACCAAATTCGCCTCTCAATTGATGCATGGTTTAGCATGCAGGGTGGCATGTGGCACCGTCTTGTTGGAACCACATATTGGCCGAGTCCAATTCTTGCATTTTCGGCAAAAAAAAGTCTATTATCATCGAACGGCATCTTTCTCCATTGACCGTAACGTTGCGGCCTTCGTCGTCTTTGAAGAAGTACAGCCCAATGATGCCGCCTGCCCATAAACCGCACCAAACAGTTTATTTTTCGAGGTGCATTGATAGCTGCTGATTTGGCTCGGGCTGGTCTTCACTCCTAATACGTTAATTCTACTTATTCACGTATCCATTGAGCCAAAAATGAGCCTCGTTTTTTGCGATAAAACTAATTTTTAACAGAGCACGAATTTTGGTAATAAATTTCAATAATTTGCAAACGTTGTTCAGGCGTAAGTCTCTTCATGATGAAATGGCAAACCAAACTGAGCATTTTTTATTTTGACACATGTCAAGAATTACGCGTGAACTGTCAGAAATGTAAACATCAAAAACCAAGTAGCAAAAAAATCACTAATACTAGGTACAAATAAATTTTTTTTTTTTTCGTTGTCTAAGTAATAAAAAATATTAAAATTAAAACAAATTTAAAGAGTGAATGTTCAAAAATAATACAATTTGTGCAGTGCAATAAAGTGTTAAATAAACGAGATAGTTTGCGGTTATTGACTTCTCTTGCTTTTGAAAAAACCTGAATGTGTTTTCGTTTATGTTTATCACACGAATTATGTCACCTAAACACAGATTTACTGGATGCAGCTAAACACATGTAAGTAATAAGTAAACGTGATATGAAATAGTTCAATATTTTATAGTTTAATCTGTATTTGAGTTTAATGAGACGTTGACGTCGAGATGCCAAAAATGTAGCGCGTCTGAGACAATATGTAAGGAGGCGCTCCACTAACACTAACACAAATCGAAATCAAAGACCACACGTGTGACTAAATCAATTTAAGCTTTAATTATCAAACAAACAAAATACAGCCGAAAAGAAATTCGTATTAAAAACTAAGTACTTTTTGCTCACGTCGTGGTCATTGTAAAAACTAAATAACATTGCGAGTTGCAAAGGCTGATTGATATCACACTGGCAATAGTTACCACCGAGGAGAGAAATTTGTTTGTGTTTCCTATGTAAAATGAAAAAACCAAAGAGGGGAATGGAGAGAGTACTTTTTGTCATTCGCGACAGATTTGAACACGTTCATGGGAGTATAACACATTACCCCAAGGAAACTATTGACAGTGTGATATAGGTCTAAAGTGGAATTTTATAGCTTCCGTTCGCGTGCGAGCGCACATACCGGTTTATTCGTACTATAAAAAGTAACTCCAACAACAACAACTTGCTGCCAAAACTTATCTTGCCGCATATGCCTCATTAAAAAGTTCAAAGTTACCCAACTTTTAATGCGGCAGTGTAGTACTTGCGGAAGGTTATGGTTTTTTTTTATACAGTCGACACACAGGGGTACTATAAATGCAGAGCATTGTGTTGATTGGAAGGAAGATTGATAGGTAGGAGGAAAAGGCAGGGAGAAGTAGTCATGAGCGTTTGCTTTAAATTTGCAAGGGTCATAATAATCGGGAAAAATGTTTGCAGCGAGTTTATTCCAAATACGCGCGGTACGACAGATAAACGAACTTTCTCGGTAATGCGTAGTGCGGTGGAATACCGTGTCTACGTGGAAGTCGTGATTTCCTCTTGCTGATCGTGTAGTTCTGGGGAACACACGAACTGGCGGCATCAGCTTACGCATCTCAGAAGAACATCTACCGTGGAAGTAACGGTGAAACAGTGAAAGGCAAGCCACGTTTCGACGATGTTCCAACGAGTCAATAGAGCTAGAAACTCTACTGTCTTCTATTAGCTTTGCCGATGTTGGATACGGTCCAGAGCTCCAGTTGCTTTCGTGCAGCTCCAGCCCATACGTGCGAATTAACTTCCAATTTAGGACGTATATAGGTTGTGTAGATCATGCGGAAATCAGTCGGAGTGAAATATTTTTTACACCGCCTAAGAAAGCTTCTTTCGACACGTCAAAAATGTGTTTATTCCAACGAAAATCACATTAGATGGACATGCCCAGGACATCAAGAGTCGCTGTCTCTGAAATACCTACCCCACCCATATCTAGGGGGTTAACGGGGGGTTGGGGAAACACGTTTGTGAGATAAAAGACAGCACTGGGTCTTACGCGCGTTGAATTCAACTCTTTTCGTGAAACACCACTCGGAGATTAACTGGAATTCTTTATTGAGTGAGTCATTCATAACATGCCTTTTCCTCTCAATCTCCAAAGAGTACTGTCATCTACAAACGAGTAAATGGGATTCTTCGTTAATGACAGAAGGTCATTAATGAAGATAAGGAAAAGTGTAGGGGAGAGGACCGAACCTTGCGGCACTCCAGCATTAATGACACGATCTTCCGAAACAATGCCGTCTATCACAACACGGATAGAGCGGCCGCTTAGAAAGTTAGTGATCTATCGTGCGAGGTTACTACAGTGCTTTATGCCACACTCTGTCAAACGCCTTTGAAATATCCAGAAATATCAAACTGGTTGGACATTGGCAACTTTCCAATAAGACGGAAATACACTAGTTGTTTATGAAATGTTGAAAAGATTGCGCAAAGGTCGCACCAGCGTTGTCACACAAGCTCGCAATACGTGGGCTGGAATGCCATCGGATCCCGAAGCCTTGTTTATGTTAAGATTTGCAAGAACTCTTTTAACTACTCGAGTTTGCAAATGTATTTTAAGAATAACACAAGAAACAAATTCTATAACGGGCAGTGGTTGATCGCTAGCTGGCAGAAAAGAATTCTCTGCTTCTCTTCTTCTTAGCTAAAAGGTTCGGTTTAAAATTGTTGCTTACACTGACACACCACATCCTCATTAATAAAAAGGGCAAGACCCCTGTGAGGAGAGAACAATGACACCAGCCGATATCCTAGCACGTGAAAATCCATTGGATCTGCACCCTCACATACCTGAGTCTTACCTAGTGCCATCATATGGGGTTTATGGACGGGTTTATAATAGCATATACAGAGAAGAAATTAGATGTAAGTCCGCGAATATTACAAAAAGCTATACTAAAATTTCCCCACAAACGGAAGCTTCTAAGCTTCTAGTTAAACTTAGTTGTCAACCGCATTCCAACGCAGTCGCACGCAAACGCATATTATGAAATTCGACATAAGGAAGTGCTGTCCAAAGCACACAGATTCTAAGGCAGTTCGTTGCGAGAAAGAATTCTGTGCACGTCCTACACTGGGAAAATTGCGATGAATAATGATTTTTTATTAAGAAAAACTATCTATAATATCTCTCTAAACAATGCGTTCCGCTTTCCTATCGCAAACCAATACTTTCCCAAAATCCATTTTCAATACAGACAAATTATTTTTCCCAATTTATACTAAACTATCTCCCAGCGCATTCACATCAAGCAGTGTTGCCAAATCTTAGATTACCAAATCCAACAGAACTCTTGAACAAATGATTTTATTTTTAAAAATATTCACCCTTTTTTATAGAGTAAAATATTATGTATTTATTTAAGCCAAGTGATACAAAGTTCTACAGGCCATATTTAAAATAGTATTAACCATAAACTTAATATAATAAGCTTAGAATTATAAGTAGAAATTATTAATTATACTTTTAAACATCTCCTTAGGCATACAAAAATCTAATTCAATTTCCGATGTTAATACATTAAATTCATTAAGAGATCTTATGATTGGTTGATTTAAAGCATAGTTAGTTCTATGACATTTTATGTAGAAAAACTTGTTTTGGCGAGTAGTTCTGATTGGGACAAAAAAATTTATATTACTTAACAAGCAAGAGCAATCAATGTTGCCACAAACGATGTAATAAATGAACATTAAGGAATTAACCATTCGTCTGCTTACTAGAGACTTCAAGTCAATTAACAAACAACGAGATTTATATGAAGAAATAGGTTCTTCAAAAAAAAAGAGCAAATTTAAAAAATTTCTTTGGAACCTTTCGAGACTATCACTATGATAGTAGAGCGTGGTCGCTGTGGTGTAGTGGTAGTGCGTTGGACTGCTACGCAGAGTGTCCGGGGTTCGAGTCTCGGTACAGGCAAAATCAAAAAGTAGAAAAAATAATTTTTCTACACGGCACCACCTCTTGGCAGGCAATGGCAAACCTACAAGAGTAAAAATTGCTATGAAAAGCTTTTCACTTCGCCGTTCGGATTCGGCATTAAACTGTAGGTCCCTTCCATTCATGTACAAATATATCACGCACAACATGAGTGGATGCGAAAAGCTCGGCCTAGGCGCTCCATGGGCTGTTGTGCCATTAAAAGTAAGTAAAGTAAGGATTCCAAATAATAGCAGCATATTCCAACCTGGATCTTACAAAAGCTGTATATAAAAGCTTGTAAGTGTAGGGGTCGGAGCTATTACGCCGCACAAAGGCCAACATAGCATACGCTTTCGGTATAATGTAATTTATATGATTTACGAATGTTAATTTGGGGTCAAGTAAGACACCTAAATTCAACATTTCAGCGACGTATTTCAAATGGGTATTTGCATTAGAAAACTCATGCAGGAGATTTATACTTCATTTAGCAAACGTAATATGAAAACATTTTTTAACATTCAAAGCTAGACGGTTTTTCAGACACCAGTTATTTAGTAGATTTAAATCATGCTGGATATCAGTTAAATTACTGACACTTTTTACTTTAAGAAATATTTTCAAATCATCTGCGTACAACAGGTAATTTGTTTTTAAGAAGCATGAACTTATATCGTTTATAAAAAGAAGGAAAATAAGCAGCCCAAGGATGCTGCCTTGTGGAACACGCGACGTGGGGACAAATGATTTAGATTTTATGCCATCGATAACAACATAGCAAAGTCTATCGCATAGATAGGACTTTATCCATTTCAAAAAAGTGGAATTAAAGCCAAATTTTTCTAATTTTATCGGAAGAATATGATGTGAAACTTTGTCAAAAGCTTTGGAGAAGTCAGTATAGATGGTGTCCACCTGACATTTATCTTCAAAAGCTAAGAAGCAGTATTCCATAAAAGCAGCCAGGTTTGTGGTTGTAGAGCGACCAGACACAAATCTATGTTGATAGGGAGATATAATTTTATAGAGGGGAAAAACCAAATGTTCTTTTACCACAATTTCAAAAAGTTTAGACACCGGTGAAAGTTTTGAAATAGGGCGATGGTTCGAAATAACATTTTTACTTCCACTTTTAAAAATTGGGGTAATATGCGCTATTTTCCATCTTTTTATAAAGTCACCTGATGATAAAGACAGATTAAATATATGACACAAGGGAATGCAAAGTGTCGAAGAATACTTTTTAAAAAGCTAAGCAGAAAAGCCATCACAATCAGCTTTTACAGACGGCTTAAATTTCATTATTCCTTCCAAAACATCAATTTCAGTAATGCTTAGGGAGATCAATCTAGATTATCGAGATCTGAACTATAAGTAGAGAAAGTATCAGTGTCAAAGTTTGACATAAAAAATTTTGCGAAAAGGTTGGTAATACCAGCCATGGAGCTTGACGAATTCCCATTGAATGTCATCATGGAAGGAATATCAGATTGCGCTTTTTTTGATTTTAAGATCTGCCAAAAAGATTTTGGATTAGATTTTATGCTATATTCAAAGCTTAGGATGAAATTATTATAAAAAACTTCTCAAGAACAACGAACTCCTTCATATAAAATACATATTTGTTTTTATCATTGGGGTCATTTGTGGACTTATACTTATTAAAAAACTTGTTTCTTAAATTTTTAAATTTATTTAGCTCTTTTGTATACCATGGTAATTTGTATACTTTTGGCCGTACTAAAGGTACATTTTCTCGACACATATTGTTAATTTCAAGACAGAAAATATCAAAAGAAGCAGCAGTGTCATTGCTGTCAAATTTACTACTCCAATCAGTACTCTCAATAATTCAACTAAGTGCATCGAAGTTACAAGCATTAAAATTAAAGTTTAGTGTGTTATTAATCTGAGGCAATTTTAAAAATTCGTAAAACTCAACATGAAGCACGAGCGGGACGTGGTGCATATCCAACTTATATTTACTTGAACTGCTTATGAAAATAAAATCTAAAACGCGATTACATTTATTAAAAAAATTATTAATTTGAATAAGATCAGAACAGAAAAAACTATCTAGCAAATACATTTCATGTGTTGCATTAACATTAGTAAAAAAATTTTTTCATTCGCAATTAAAGACCAGGAGCATTTAGGTTAAAATCAGCTAATACACAAATATGCGCATTAGACTTATCAATATTTGCTAAATTCAAAACATGTCAATATGAGCAAAATACAGTGAGTCTGGACTATTAGTGGGAATATAAGAAACACAAAGTAAAAGTTGTTCGTTGGATCCTAAAATAGATACAAATAGTTGATCAGTGGTCGCTGTGGCGTAGTGGTAATGCGTTGGACTGCTACGCTACGCAGTATGTCCGGGGTTAGAATCTCGGCACAGGCAATTTCAAAAAAAAAAATAATTTTTCTACACGGCACCACCTCTTGGCAGGCAATGGCAAAACCTACAAGAGTAAAAATTGCTATGAAAAGCTTTTCACTGCGCCGTTCGGATTCGGCATTAAACTGTAGGTCCCTTCCATTCATGTACAAATATAACACGCACAACATGAGTATAAGCGAAAAGCTCGGCCTAGGCCCTCCATGGGCTGTTGTGCCATTAAAAGTAAAGTAAAGTAAAGTTGATCTAGTTACGTATCATTATTATTTAGCTTAAGTACAGATTAGCGCAGCATACGTTTGACAGCAATCAGCACACCTCCACCTCGTTGGCATCCAGTTTTTAGCGCACCCCTATCCTTTCGGTAGACTTGATAAAGAAATGTTTCGAAAAATTCAGCACCTCTAAAATCTGGATTAAGCCAAGTCTCAACAAGCACTGTGATATCATAATCCATTTGCGAAGAAGCCCGTAAAATAGCAGTGGATTTTGTCCTTACACCAGAAATGTTTTGGTAGTAGATTTTAAGAGATTTTAAGTTTGAGATATTTGTTATTTCTGCATTAGTATGTTTCCTTGCATTGGAAAAAAACGGAAAGGCCGAACTTTAACCGAAGTTTGACATAGCGATGGTTAAAGTATTTCATTGCAGTAACGCGGAAATACACCAAGTTTAAAGTTAATGCTCTTCAAAGATTCAGGTGCAGCATCTTTTTTAACTAATTTGTACCATACAATTTGTTCATTCGGTATATTTGCATGTTTTTCCACATAAGTAATAATATCATCTACTGTTACTGTAGGTTTAAACGAAGATAAATATACCCATTTGCGAATGACAATAACATATAATTCAGCGGCATCATTTTGACCTACAACAACATGAGCATTTTTTCTAGTTGAATTTCGCCTTCTAACATTAACTCATTGGGTGTTTGGCACAATAAGATCATCGATAGCAACTGAGGAGGGATAGCTATCGACATGTCTTGTGGAGTCACACTGTGGCACAGGAGCAGCTGCAACATCAGCAAATGTAGGAAAAGCAACAATAGTGGGAGTTGTAGAAAAATCAGCAGCAGTGACAGTAGCAGAGTTCGCGGCAGCAGAGTACGCAGTGGCAGAATTCGTAGTAGCAGAGATCGTAGCAGTAGAGTTCGCAGTAAAAGAGTATGCAGAGTTCGCAGAAGCAGGGGCTGCAACAGCTGAGGCACCAGTGGTTTCAGCAGCAGAGAGCGAGCTGTTATCGGGAAAAGCAGCAATATTAGCATATGAACCGCCGGCAACTACAGCAAAAGTGGTAATTGCAGATCCCATCGTTGAAGAGTCCTCAGCAGCAGAGGCAGTGGTAGTTGAGATTGAACGACCGTCAGAACCACCAGCATAAAGTGAATTGACATAAGGCATAAATTGATTTTCCGGTTTTGCTGAGCTCAATCTGCTACGATTATTATTGGCGTTAAAAACAACAGTTACAAAATCGCGAAGAACTTTGAATTCATTAGTAAGCGAAAGAATTGCGGCAGCAGTGTCATTATCTGCCCATTTATGCTTAATAGAATTCGATTCAAATTCCACTTTATCAGTCTTTAAAGAATTATTTTCTTCTTGTAAAGAGCTTATTATTTTAAGCGCAAGAGAATAAACCTCGGGTGAATTATCACTTTCAGTTAATTTTTGCTTCGGAGATTTAATTTCATGTTCTATGTTTTAAATTTTCTGCATTAAAATCATTTTATCATTTTGTAAAGATGTTATTGTTGATAGCGCGCGGGCATTTTCAGCTTTAAGAAATACAATTTCGTTAAAGAGACTTTGAGGAGTTATTTGTTGCTTGTTATCACTAGCAAGTTTGTTTTCATAGCTCGGCAGGGTTAAAACCGATTTTGATTGCTGTTGTAGTTGAGCATGAGTCTTTGCTGCAGTACTTTGCACTTGTTGTTTTGCTTCAACTTCTTTTTCATTTGAAGACATCAAAGAATTAGAATCGTTTTTGTTGACAGCCGCACAAGCTTTGCAAGCAAAAGGCCTGTGAGAGTTTTGCATAAACTCAAAATCAGCTTGCGACAGATTTACACAAACAAGGTGGAAAAATTCGTTGCACTTAGAACATTGTACTTTAGGCTGACCACGGTCAACCTTCTGGTTGCATACACAGGGCATTATTAATAATTGTTTTTTTATTAAAAGTATTTGCAAAATTATCTTTAAAGTGTCAAAGCAATAACGAACATCGAAACAAATCGCAGTACTATCGCACACGTTTATTACAGTTCACACAACCGTCTTTTAAACAAATTTTGAGTGTTTAATGTTTTCGGTTACAATTCCAACAGTTACTCTGTCATTAAACATTTGCACATTATTTTAAACGTCTTTAAAAATAATGGCACTATATTTCCATTTTAAAAAAACACTCTTTGATCAGGCAAAAAATGTTAAAAATTATATTAGTACTAATAAAACGCGTTTTAAATATCAGAGCACGATTTGACAGTTCGGAGTCAATTATAAAATGCATTGAGCACGAGCTGAAATAGAAAAAATACATTTTATTTTATATAAAAAACAATTTATTTATTGCTATTATTTAAGATATGAATATATTTCGCTGCCGTTTTTTTTTATTTTTTTTTAATTGTTACATTCAACACACAGGGTGTACCACTATGAATGTAGAGCATTGTGTTGAATGGAAGGAAGATTGATAGGTGAGAGGAAGAATGAGAGAGTGAATGTGATCACACAGGACACCGATAAAGAGATAGATAGCCACTGTGGCAAGTGTTATGCCTTTACCACAATGAACTTCATTTTATCAGTGTCGAATATGACCGCATGTAGCGCTAAAGGCAAAGCTTTTCTCATCCACTCATGTTGTGCATGTTATATTTGTACATGACTGGACATAAAACTGTAGGTCCCAGTTTTATGCCGAATCCGAACGGCATAGTGAAGTGAAAAGCTTTTCATAGGCAATTTTTACTCTTGTAGGTTTGCCATTGCCTGCCAAGAGGTGGTGCAGTTAATTTTGTTGTTGTTTCTCTTTTTTTATTATTTTTTTTATTTTGCCTGTGCCGAGATTCGAACCCCGGACACTCTGCGTAACAGTCCAACGCACTACCGCTACGCTACAGCGACCACAGCCATTTTAAACTTTCGTATGATTTGTCAAAATGTTTTTTTCATTAACTCAATTTTCTCTGAACATGCTCCAATCACGATCTAAACACAAAAAGAAACAGAAAATTTAAGTCTGAGTGCTCCGAGCTAAAAAAGAAACACGATTACGTTTTTTGACAACTCGTGCTCTGCTCTAAACGAATAAAGAAAAACGCCTATTGTCGTATACTATATCTGAAAACAAGAGGTCTGGTCAGCCCTGCCTCAAGAAGTATGTAGGATTAATGACAGAACGTTAGGAAAATTGTTATCGATCGAAAAATATGGTAACTGAAACCATCTTTAATTTTTAATCTTTAAAATGTTCGCTTTTGTGTCTGTAACAATGATCGAAATGAAAGCACAAAAAGTTGAATAAGAAGTCTAACGACAAAAAAGTTTGTCTGAAATGAGAGTTATGCTGAGTTTCAGTAGCATAGGTCGACCAGAGGCGAAAAGGAGATATATCTCAGGAACATTTTTCATCTTGATCGAAGAGGTTGACTATTTCGATCCATTAGTTTTATTTCTTTTGTCTCATATGCACAGTTAGGAAATTATTTGTAGGGAGAGCTAAGTGGCGATATTTATTATATATTTTATTGTAGTTTGCTATATATTATTGATAATTCCCCATCTCTAAACGTATTAATAAAAACTAAAAATCGGTAGTATTTTGGCCTGCTAAATCGGGTTCGAATCTAGGTACAGTCAAAAATCGAATGAAAATTTTTCCAAACGGAAGATAAAATCGTCAAAATAAGAGTGTTTTTCGAAACACTCCTCCTTATTCGATGTTCTCCGAAAATCTTTTTAAAATATGTATTTTAGGGCTTCTTCAATCCTCTTGTTTAAGAGCGCTCCTAAAATTTCCTTAGTGTCTGAAAGGAATGCAAAATCACACGTATAGAAAATTTGTTTGTTGTTACATGCATATTTGTCGATGCATATTTTTCGTGCCACTCATTGTTAACTGTATATACGCATCAAAAAAAATACACATATCAAAATCTTAATTGCGCCACTGCTAGGCTTTCAATTTAATGCAATAAAAGATTTCACAATTATCTTCTATGCAAATATTGATCTTGAGCAATCATGTTTTCGTTCAGAATTAGCTTCAATTGGCATACTCCATTGCTTATAGAAATACAAACTAATAAGCAGTTAACCTGAAAACTGTGAAAAATATCGGCATTCCAATTGCAAACACGTAAGTACTAGGGATAGGGCCGTGGATAGAAAATACGGGTCCCCGGGGGAAAGGGGATGGCCAGCTAAAGGCTCCTTATTTTCGAAACGCGTTTCTCCACATACAGCTTAATATTGATAGGACATAAAGAAAATGTCAGGTATTAATTGCAATGGAGTATAATAGATTAAAAATCCAGAATACCCCTGATTGTCCCCTCTTCACAAGCCTGACTAGAGGCATTACATTGAGACTATGATGCGAGAATACATTTGGGGGCTAAGGCTGTAGATGTATTGAAAATATATCGCACACCGAGTACAAAGTGTTTGCCCAGCAAAATTTTCAATGTAACCTCGGCCTAATATGACAAAGTTCATACCACAAAATAAAAAGGAAAAATATGCATTGCTAAATAATTTTTATATATTATCTGAAATTAGTAACATTCTAATAGATATCCACTGTTTCTTCTATTTGTTCATATAATTAAATGGTGGGAAAAGGCATATCTTCATATCATGTATTGATGTCGTCAATACATTGTCTGATTTTTGTAAAATGTACTGATTATTCGAAAACCTATAAAAATCTGTACATTCGCTTACTGATACGCAAATGTACAGATTTTTTTTTAAGTTTGGATTGATCTGTACTGATTTTTATACAGTTTTGCCAACATTGATGTTCGCATGAAGCAACAGTTAAAAATAAAAAATATTGTTTCTTAAGTGACAAATCTGGCAGCGTGTGGATAGGGCTAAAAGCTGTAAACCAGCATTTGCTATCGCTGAAAATCTAAAAATAGTTAAATACCAATCTAAATTTTCTGATCTTTCAGCGATTTCTCCAAAAAGCGATTTTGGCTTTACATCGCTAAAAACTGCTTGGCTAAATTTTTGTTGTCTATTTCCGCCGCATGAGGCGCTAGTTTATTTATGAAAAATGTTTAAGAAAATTCATAATTTGTCTAATAAACCTAGTATTTATTTGTGATAGTTAATTAAAATGAGTGCGTTACAAAATAAAAGTGTGGTGTTGATGAAATGTTAGAAATAGTTTGCGGAAAAACGAAAAGTTTTCCGGGAATCGACAGATCCTTTGACATGATCCAAGAAATATTTTTTGGAAATTAAAAAATAAAAGGCAAAGACTCGCAAACTGTGTTTTTTAAGATGCTACGACTTTTGGTAGCTTAGAGAGTTTTTCCACAAGAAAATATATAATTTTACCTATATTATAGAGTAGAAATACTGTTTTCAAGACAATCGGTTCTCTCTAAAAGAGAATTATTTTAATCTTTCTAAAGAAATAAAGTATACACCGAAAGGATGAGCAAAATGCTGCTTTGTCCAGAAACAAAAGTTTAGACAAGCCGTTACCCAACGATAATTGTGTTTCTCTTGCTGTGATGCCATAGTTAATCCTACAAATGTACGAATGACTAGATCTCACGCTCGCACTTTGCCTGTCATCGCCTCTCCAGCCATCCATTGTGATCTTCCTGCTTCGACCTCTGATACCTACTCTCATGATCATATTAATAATATTCCACCGGCTGTTAGCAATGTACATATTGCTTGCTGCTACTCAAATTGCTGATAATACAAACCGTTTGCCGCCTCTCTTTCTAACGCTAATAGTGCTCTATATACCATTATCGTAAATAAACCGATCGCTAATGTTTCTATTGTATCCTCTCCATCTAACACTGGTTGGATTACAGTTACAAATAAAAATAGATATAACCAAGCAGTGGTGGCTAATTCTAATGTCACTAAGATAATCAATCACAATTCAAATTCCGACAGTAGAGCTTATGTCACGAAGCGAATTAATCATGAAGTTGCTGCCAATTTGAAAAGGTTGCACTTATTTAAGACCTCATTAACGGAATATAACTGGCACTACAACCGACGATCGGTCTTGGCCGCCTCTACAAAACTTTGCCAGTCGCCTCTGCTTTGCACGCGCTGGCGCCAGTTGATAAGGCCCATTTCAGTCAGGTTGCCCTGCACCTGGTCTTTCCAACGGAGATTAGGACGTCCCCTTCTGCGTGTGGTCACCGTGGTTCGAATAAAACACCCTTCTAGCCGAAGCGCTTTCTTCCATTCGCTTAACATGACCCAGCCAGCGAAGCCGCTCATACAGCTCATCGTTCCATCTTATTCGATACACATCGTCCACGCATACTGGACCGTAGATCTTACGGAGTATCTTCCTCTCGAACGCTCCTAACAGCCTCTCATCATTGATGGTAAATGTCCACGTCTCTGCGCCATACATTTGGACGGGAAGGATGAGGGACTTATAGAGCGTTATTTTCGTCGGTCGAGAGAGGGCTCTACTTCTCAATTGCCTACTGAGCCCGTAGTAACACCTCCGCTTGATCTCAAGGCTGACATTATTGTTGGTGTATATGCTGGATACGAAATCCTTGACGACTTCAAAAGTAAAATTGTCAACAGTGACTTTTTGTCCAAGACAAGGTATTTCGTTTTGTCCTCGTTCACCACTGACTTCTCGAGCGTTTTTGCCAATGATGTCTATATTATTATCGGCGTATGCTAGCAGCATGACACTCTTGTAGAAGATAGTGCCAGAGATGTCGATGTTCGCAGCTCGAATTATTTTCTCCAGCATAAGGTTAAAGAAGTCGCACGATAGGGAGTCACCTTGTGTGAAACCTCTTTTGGTATCAAATGGTGCGGAGAGGTCTGTCCCAATTTTCACTGCCCTGGTGGTGTTGGTCAGTGTCGTTTACAAAAACGAATGAGCTTTGCAGGGATAACAAAATATGACATTGCGGCGTACAAGTGATCCCTAATCGTGCTGTCGATGGCGGCTTTATAGCTATGGGCTTCAGATCGTGTAATCACCTTTCTTATGGATTGGGCAGAGTACGCTGAGGTTTCAATCACTTGGCATGCTTTCATCCGACCATATTCTGCATAGAAGCTCAAGCATGCGTTTTGTGAGCTCTTCGCCTCCGGTCTTACACAACTCAGCAGGCAGGCCATCTGCAGCCGATCCATAGCTGTTAAGACCTCCTCATAGTCGGGCGGCGGAGTAGACTTCGCAATGTCGGGATTATTGCCGTCATCACCATTAAACAGCTGCGAAAAGTGCTCCCTCCATAATTTCATTATGCCCTTAACATCTGTCACCAGATTTCATCCTTTCAGGAAGAGGCCCGGTCTTCAAACCATCAGTCATGCGTCTTATTCTTTCAAACAATTTTCGGACCTCGTTCCTGTCCCGTAACATTTCGATATCATTAGACTCGCGTCTTTCTGCTTCTCTTTTATTGCGCCTGAAAATACATTTCTCCTCCCTCCTCAACTCTATGTATCGCTCCTTAGCAGCTCGCGTTGCAACTGCCTTCAGGGTGGCTCTGTAAACAGCGTTTTTCACTTCAGTAGCATCGCGACACTCTTGGTCGTACCCCAGGCTGATGTTGAAGAGTTTTGCCTTGATGCGGATAGTGGCTAGGCGCTCGTTCATGGCCGTGAACCTCGAGACTAGATGACGCAGTCTCTTCCCAACCACAAATCCAACACCAAATTCGTGTCTCGACGTATGACAGCTGTAGTAGATATCACAGGATGCTCTTTTGGAGCAACCCTGTCCCGTCCATCGCATTTCCTGTATAGCGGTGATGTCAGCTCTATATTGTTGGAGGACATCCACTAGCTGGATAGAGGTACCTTCCCTGTAGAGGGTTCGGACATTCCAGGTGCATATCCGCAGATCGGTGTCCTTTGGGCGTTTGCGGGAGTCGTCAACATTAAGGGGGTTAAATATCCGAGGCTTCGTTTGACGATTCATTGGGGAATATTTTGATGTTGTGGGTTCCAAGCCCGATGTACAACCATTCATTCAAGTCACATTAGTTAGCTCACTGGGGGTTGTCAGTGTGTCGAATTGAAACGTAGTAGCGCAAGGATCAAACATGGACGCACCTGCGACTGTCACTAACTTCACCTTGTGTCGTACGCCCCAGGCCCCCTGAAGATATATCAGCTAGCGTATTTTTGGATGCCTTTTGTGGATTTACCGCCCGCCATGACCCAGTGGCGACGTGTTGGAAAGACAATGGCAAGGGATTCGTCATTAGTGCCAAGGAGCTTCGTGGTGTTGTCGACGTTTGACAGGGTGCCATCACACATCAGCTCTTGGCGCAAAATGGCATTTCATAACTCCGCTTCCGCCACACCAAAGCGTTATTTGGCAGAACGCCGTTAAATCTATGGAATTTCTCTTGAAAAAAATTATGAAGAACCAAGTCCTTAAATTGCCTTGTCGACACTTACAGCGCAAATTGAAGCGCACCTTCAACTCAAGAAATTAAGAGGCCAACAACAAAAGAACAATTATGAACAAAGCGGAGCAAGAAGAGAGAAGAAAATAGGAGAAGCAAAAAGGATTTAATTTCCATTTTATGCATAAAAATAAATTATATGAAATAAATATATAACGATAAATTATATAAATCACAGGTTTCTTGAATGTTCTTGCTTTTTGCCTTGACTACATCATTCGCACCAACGCGCGAGCAGTTAGTCATGCATTCTCCAACTTTGTCACTGTTGACAATTATACTTTTGAAGTCGTCAAGGATTTCGTTTACCTACTATCCAGCAGTAACACCAACAATAATATATTTTTTTTATTATTTATGCATTCAACACACAAGGTGCTCCCCTATAAATGCAGAGCATTGTGTCCATTGGAAAGAAGATTGATAGGTGTGAGGAAGAAGGAGGGAGAATGAGAGAGGGAATGCCATCAAAGGACATCGATAGAGAGATAGACAGCCATTGTGGCAAGTGTTATAGCTTTACCGCAATGAACTTCAGTTTTATTTATCAGTGTCGACTATGACCGCATGTAGCGCCAAAGGCCGAGCTTTGCGCATCCACTCATGTTGTGCGTATTATATTTGTAAATGAATGGTAGGAACCTACAGTTTTATGTCGAATCCGAACGGCGAAGTGAAAAGCTTTTCATAGAAAATTGTTACTCTTGTAGGTTTGCCATTGCCAGCCAAGAGGTGGTGCTATGTAGAAAAATTATTTTTTCTTTTAGTTTTTGCTTTTGCATGTGCCGAAATTCGAATCCCGGACGCTCTTCGCAACAGGCCAATACACTACCACTACGCTAGAGCCACCACAAATAGGGAGTCAGATGAAGCCAAGTCTTCTGAATAAGCCGCATGGGGAAGGGCTTCCCGAGTCTGTTTTTTCGATTTGATGGTGCATTTTCATCAAGAAAAATCACTTTATGTTGCCTAGCTTGATATTCTGGGCGTTTTTGGCGCAAAGCAGGGTTCAAATCGGCCAATTGTTATTGGTAGTGTTGACCAGTAACTGTTTCAGAAGGTGATCCCAGCAAACACAGAGCATTGTCTTCTTTCCGAAGCGATTTGGCTTTGCTGTCGATTTGGCCGATTTACCGGGCTTAACATATGATCGTTTACGTTTGGGATTCTCGAAATAAATCCATTTTCATAAATAAAATTTGGAAATGTATGTTATTTTTCCAGTTTTTCGATCTCGACATAATCATAAATGAGATAAAAATCATTAGATCTTTGTTTTTAGTTAAATTATTTCATTACATTTCCATTTAAAAGAAACAAAACGATCAAAAAAAAGTTAATATATATGAGAAAAAAGTGCATACACTACAGTATTATAATAAAGTTAAGTTTATAATTTACTATGCACAGCACAAGTAATTAAAAAAAAATAACAAAAATTCAGTCACAGAATTTATTATTGATATCACTTATGTGGCGTTTTGGCAATACAACTTATAACTTCAGTTAAGTTAAAATAAATTATACAAAATTTATTCATTTTTAAAGAAATATTTTAAAGTAAATAATGCGTCCAAAGACTCGTCGAAAAAAAACGCAATTTATTGCAAAAATAGCAAGCTGCCGAAAAGCATCTTTCTGATTCGATACTAGTCGGAGAGTTAGATTGAAGGTAATCGCAGGCAAGTTGGAGATGTTGCCCTCGATTACCACCCGAAACGAATAAATCAATTTCCCGAGAAACGATCTCCGATAAGTTATTTGAATTTTGCGACTTGGTTGGACTGCGACAATTATCCAAAGCTTTTTGTAGCCGGTTTTCTAAACTTTGGGTTTCATCATCTTACAAGTTTTCAAAAAAAATTACTTCATCTTCAACGTGCTGCTATTCCGAAGAAAATTTTTTTATAATGCTTATAATTTCGGTTTTAATTTTTGAAAAATTTACCGAATTATCTTCGTCTAACTCAGATGTTTCCATTCGATTGGTTAAAAAGGTTAGAATTGCGAATATATAGTTCTTCTCTTTCTGATTCAGGCTTTGGGCGATTGTTAAAGGTTGCCGCTTAAAGCAGATTTGATTTGTGCGATTTCCTTTAACATACAAATTAATGCCGCATCGGCTTTACATAGATTCATATCACTTCGGCAGAGAGCTTCAACTGTAATTTTTACTGGTTTCATAATTCTAACAATTTCATTTACAACAGCGCATTCAAAATCTAAAATTAGTGGCATTCTCAAATCGATTACTGCTTTTTTAATTGATCGCTCCAACAATGTAAAGTGCTCAAGCTCAAGTTTAGCATGCTGCTCCATCGCGTGTTACAGTCGATTATCAGTTTCAGCTCCTTACTGTAATCGTCTTTTATGTATTTCTGCAGCAAGTCGTTTTTTGTTGGTGATTTGCGAAATGTTCGAACTATTTTTCGTACATGGTCGATCATCTTTTGGACATCATGATTCTCAGTAAGTTCACAAAAACGATCGCGTTCGCATATTTGAAGCCCGTAGTCATCTACATCGTCGTCTTCTAAATCGGATTCTTTTTCGGACACAACAACACGCTCGGTTGTTTTTTTGTATAAAACATCAATTAACGCTAATTGAATACCATGAGCAAAGCAAAGTTGTTGTTTTGGCAAAATTATTTTTCAGACTTTTACCATGGTACTTGCGCCTTCCATTGAGATAGCTACGGTATCCGCTGATAAAGATAGATTGAACTTTTTGAGTCTTTCTTTCAAGAGTTCAACGCAAACGTTTGCTCTAATTGAGCTTTTAAGTCTTACGTGACCAATGTTAAAATATTTGCTCTTTCCACGCACTGTCACATTCATGTATAGCTTCTTAGCTGTAGAGGTCCACTCATCAAAAATCAGGCAAAATTACATAATAATATATATATATATTAAAAGTATTGTCATATTTTGGGCTCAAATACTTCGTAATTTTTGTGATTGCTGCTTGTGTTGGCGGTGGCGCTTGCATCTCCTTTTTCCTAACTTTATACTGAGTCTAAAAAAATAATATTTAAATAACAATAAGTGCACTATATTGTATATACTGTAATACTTACGTTGAGATGAGTCAGAAGTACTTTTGTGGATTCTCCATTAGTTTTCAAATGCTTTTTGCTAATTTTGCACTTTGCGATGGGACTGCCATCATCCGCGTTTGAATATTGGTACCAAACCGAAGATTTATCTTCCCCTTTTGTTGTGTGTACTCTAAAATTCATTTTTTTATATCTACAAATATTTTTCAAAACTTTAATGACAAATAAAATTCAATAGAAAAATTCAACGTATGAATTTTAAACTTACCTTTTTGAACATATTTTACAGGTTAAATGAAGCGTAATATTTTGCAATTGGAACACAGGTTGCATTTGGAAATAATTTCAATAGCAGGTTTGCAATTTCACTACAAAATTTCGCAAAATATCTTTAATAATGACATAAAATCGTTAATCCCGAAAAACTGGGTTTCTGGACTTAAAATTGGATTCGGGATTGAAAAAACGTCTGGAAATATACACCTGTACAGCAATATATTTCCGCAGTTAGCAATTAAGTATTTTTGCTAAAGTAAACTTTTGGCAACAATATGTCTATTAAATGAAGAATAATTTCGAGTTAAGAATAATAATGTATATAATGTAAATGTGTATAATGTATATATACAGTCAATTAAATAAAACGAATTCAATTTTAAATACTCTTTATAAGAATAAAACCTTGTTTTTTAAACAAGAAAAAAGAAGAAACAAGAAAATAAATAAAAACGTTCGATCTCAATATACATAGAAAAAACGAAACTCGCGCGAATTTCGGAATTAACTAAAATAAAAAACTATAAACTTTAAAAAACAACTATAATTAAACGTAATAGCGATTTCCATCCATTCACAAATAAACAAGAACAATCAAATACGCAATTGGGGTGTAGAGTTTGTGTTCCACAGCACTCCGCTGCAGAGCACTTACGAAAAGGAGCAAGGCAAAAATTTTAAAAATAATCGAATAAATCTTTCCGATATCATCAACATCAAATCTTATAATAACATGAGTCTGTTGATGGGGTATGGCCCTAAAAAGGGAGTTTCTTGCAGCGTTTCTTGCTGCACACAATCGAATGTTTTTCCCTTAACTTTTGTCGGGGGCATTTTTGCTGTTAATACGCACTCAATGATGCGCGATCAATTGGCCACACATTTGAATCGTCGGCATAGCTTAACACAAATTGTACACATACTGCACGAGACTTTCAATCCATTGAGCTCAATTGCGAAGCTATTGATTTTACACCAATTGGGCATTCCACGTCCACAAGTATCTGTGTTATCATTTTGTATACTACCCCAATCGCCTTGCATCATTCGCTTGGCTTATCTGGCCATGAATTGTCTGGAGATACGTTTGCGTGCTGGTAGATTGGTGTCAATACGTGATGGTGCATACAATCGCTTTGATCGCAATTTAATTGATGAATTCATACCCATACATGGACTCAAAGGATTTCTGTCCAAATTGAGATGAGAACGCTGTCTATCGCGGACGTTCTCAAAGCGAAGACGATAATCCACCCTCCCCGTTTGTCATGGAGGATAATTTCAGCGGGCCGAGCAGCGTTTCGGATGCTGGAGCTGATGGATTTTCCCCTTTTCCAAGTTCTGATATGGTGGTGGAAGCGGTGGTAGTGGCCAAAGTGTACATCCCAATTTTTATTTAACATCGCCACCTGCACATCATATGCCACATCCTTCGCCTGGTGGACTGATGCCTTCGTCACCGCTTATCCACAACCAAGCCCTCATGGTATGGTTCATAGTCCCGGGCCAAATACACTCTATATGCAGGGAAAATAAAGTTTGAAACTTCGTAAGATACTACCCTTTACTTACTTTACTTTTAATGGCACAACTGTGACTTTCCTTACCCACTTTAGCATTAAAGTCGCCTAACACGATTTTAATATTGGGGTGTGGGCAATGCTCATAAGTTTTGTCGACGAGCTCGCAGAAGTCATCTTTGGTGGTTTCATCCTTCTCATCCATCGGGGCAAGGACACAAATTAGGCTGATGTTGAAGAATTGTGCCTTGATGCGGATAGTGGCTGGGCGCTCGTTCACGGCCGTGAACCTCGAGACTAGATGACGCAGTCTCTTCCCAACCACAAATCCAACACCAAATTCGTGTCTCGACGCATGACAGCTGTAGTAGATATCACAGGATGCTCTTCTGGAGCAACCCTGTCCCGTCCATCGCATTTCCTGTATAACAGTGATGTCAGCTCTATATCGCTGGAGGACATCCACGAGCTGGATAGAGGCACCTTCCTTGTAGAGGCAACATTCGGACATTCCTTGTGTCCGCTATTAACAACTTAATAGGAATCGATTTAGTTTTTACGATTATGCAGGAAAGAGCTCATAGGTGGTCAATTAAAAATTTCCTCTTTGTGTATGTTGAACTTCCATTGGTTCTTATAATTCATGACTTTTCTTAAATTTTCCTGAATTTTACTTTGCAGGGTTTTGCACAAAATTCTCTAAATTAATATTTGCTCGTTGAAAATTGCCACTGTTATAATTTCTTTTTTTTAAATTTCCGGAATTAGCGTTTCTGTTTTTTGTATAAGTTTCTTGGTAAATTTCTATTAAAATGCACTGACATAAAATTTCTTGAACCACTTTGGTTAAAGTGACCAGAATTTGTTATTGCAAAGCCATTTATTTTTATATTACTTACCTGACTGTGGAGTCTTGTTATTATATTGTCTGAAGATTATTTTTGTTCGTCTTGTAGAAATTGTTTATGCCTACAAGTATTTGTTTAGCCTGAAGGAGAGTTGTTGGGTTTATTTCATTCAAAATTAGTTTTAAAGAGTGAGGTTATTTATAAATAAAAATTTTTAGTACCATTTTCTTATATTGTTTACTATCATACCAATCTGGTTCAGAAGCATCAAGTTCAGAGTTAATGTTTAGCTTAGTCATTTCATTTATTATTTTTTCATAAAATTCTTCTACAGAATTCTTAAACTCAAACATTTTTATATTACAAATAATATTTTCTATGCTTTGATTAACATTGAAATTTGTTTTTAATATATTCCTCATTCCAACCCATTCTGTTAGATTATAATTAATAATAAGAACAAGATTTGCTTTACCAACAATTTTTTGCCTGATTGTACAATATTTCTAAATTTTAATTCTAAATCAGCAGAATATACTAATATTTTTACGTGCCTAATAAATAATTCCAGAGTCTGGCTCGTCAGAATATAAAGGAACCCCTTTTAGAATTTCAAATATATATCGGTTGCCATGTTTGATAAAGATGTGTTTCTGGTTGTTTTATCAGCTAGCTCTTGATTGCCGCTTATTTGCAATTCTGATAGCAGTTTATCCAAAGGTTCTTCAGTTTCTTTCATCAGGGTTTGCAATTTTTATAAATGAAGAATATAAGTAGTAAGCAATTTCGTTATAATTTTATTCTTATGTTGTGTTTTTGTGTGTTTTTTATTGAATTTTGTTTTTTTTGTTTACACATTTGTTTTAAACTTTCTGTTTTGTTTTTATAACTGTCAACTTTGTTTCTTATGCTTCATTCTTTAATTTAATGTTCCACTTTATTCCATTTTCTTTATTTTGTTTTATGAATCTTCTGTTGTTTTTCCCCCCCTAATTAAAGTTCCATATTTCTATTGCGATTTTTTTACGCAAAAATGGTTTTCTCTTTCTTGACTTCTCTTTCTAATTGCCAAATTTTGGTAGAATACTTTGTCTGTGATCGCAAGTGACGTTATGCAATATGTATTTAATACACTTTTAGGTTATGGATGTTCTTTTCTTTCAAATTAAAGTGTTATAGTTTCTTACACTTTTTTCATGTACAATTTGGTACTCTGTCTCTTTTGTTCTCCTTTTTATTGTCAATTTCTGGTTGTGCACGTTGTCTGTGATCATAAAGTGAGGTTATATATAATTTAAATTGACACTTTTCACTTCCTATTATAGAATTTTACAATTCTCGCTTTTAATGTGCAATATATTTTCTTTCAAAAATGATTCTGCGTATTTTGCAGGCGGTAAGTCAGTCTGTTACGTATGGTTGTATCATATGTAGGTCTAATAAATTTACAAAAATTATTATTATTTTATTTTTATTCTGCGTCTCAGGCAGATAATTAACTAAATTTTTTTCCTATATTTTATAAATTTTTTATAGTCCCGATAAATTTAATTTAATTATATTTTTTTGCGATTTGCAGCAATATTAATTTAAATATTCGTGACTTTTACACGAAGCCTACCGACTACGTCATTGGGCGATGTGTTGGTACATACATTTTTTTTCATACTCGATTGATGGAGGGCGCTGCCCATCAATTTCTTGTCAAATTTTACATTTCAAACAAAAATCTTTAGGCCGTGGTTATATTCAAAAATTTTTTTTTATAATTATTTAATTTTCTTTTATGAATTTATAAAGTTTTATTTTGGCTTAAAAATTTGTTTTTAATTTATATAATTATACGACCACATAACGTATGGATCGGTGACCGACGCAACCGCTTTAAACGAAAATATGTAATGAGCCGCGTATATCCAAATAGGCATTCTTTACAACTACAGATATAAAATCATCAGCTGTTTATTGACTTAATATGATAAGTAAGTTTGTTTTGATGTGTTCCAGAGAATAGGAAATGCTGAATAAATTATAATGTCCATTAAAATCTTTACATATTCCACGAAAAGGATCATTTTGTGCATAATTTGTTTTGAATATGCTAAGTTTAATAGGAATAAAATAACGTGAGTTTCTACAGGGTATATTAAAGTTTATTTTGTTTAGTAAATATGAAGATGAAAAATTGCCATTCAAAAGCTTTACAAGAAATATTATATTCAGCATTTTTCTTCTGCTTATTAATGTTGATAGATTAATAAATTTTAATCGATGTTCATACGGTGGAAGCTTCAATAGAGTATTCCAACAAAAACTCCTCAGTGCAACAATAAGAAATTGGTTTTGAACCGACTCAATTTTACTTGTGTGGCAATTATATTGAGGATTCTAGACAGGAGATGCATACTCAAGGATGGGTCTAACAAGTGAGGTGAATAGTGCTTTTGTTTTCTGCTAGTGATAAGTATATGACTCTATCCATCTCAACAGCAAGGGCGGAAATCTAATCAAACCTAGTTTTTTTAATAAGGAGGCCATGGTTGACTTTATCGATTGCTTTGCTTAAATCAGTATATACAGGGTGTTTTTTTAGAAGTGTGGTTTTCAAAAAGAAATATAATTTAATGTTATGGCCAAGAATTTAGCTTTATTATAAAGATAAGGATTTGCCATTATGTTTTAAAAACGATTTCGGGCAAGTAGCCGCCGCGGCTGGTTCGAATAAATTCCAGCCGAGAGGTCCAATTTTCGATCACTTTTTGCAACAATTGGGGCCGTGTGTCAGTAATAACGCGCCGAATATTATCTTCCAAGGCGTCAATCGTCTCAGGCTTATCTGCGTAGACAAGCGACTTCACATAACCCCACAAAAAATAGTCCATTGGTGTTAAATAGCACGATCTTGGAGGCCACGCCACAGGCCCAGACGCGAGATAATGCGCTCACCAAAAGTTTCCTTCAATAGATTGATTGTTTCGTTGGCTGTATGGCATGTAGCGCCGTCTTGTTGGAACCAAAGGTCGTCCACATCAACATCCTCCAATTCAGGCACGAAAAAGTCATTAATCATGGCTCTATAGTGTTCCCCATTGACTGTAACATTATGACCGGCTTCATCTTTGAAGAAATATGGACCAATGATTCCCTCTGCCCATAGAGTAAACCAAACAGTGACGGCGTCTCAACAATGGCTTGTGGATTATGATCACTCCAAATGCGACAATTTTGCTTATTAACGTACCCATTCAACCAAAAGTGAGCTTCACCGCTTAACAAAATTTTCTTGTAAAAATCGGAATCGGTGGCCATCTCGTTTTGGTCCCATTCACCGAACGTGCGACGCGCTTGATGGTCGTTCGGCTTCAATTCTTGCACGAGTTGGATTTTGTAAGATCGCAAACAAAGATCCTTCCGTAAAATCTTCCATAAAGTGGATGGGCACAGCTCCTATTGTTACGCGCGGTGGCGGATGGATTCATTCGGGTCTTCTTCGATACTCTACTCCACAGCAGCAATAGCGTCTTCAGTGCGCACTGTACGGCGTCTTAGAGGATGCGCATTATCCACTAGAGTAAACCTGGTGCGAAACCGATCCATGGTTCTTTCCATCAATCAGGGAAATAACCTGATTTTAAACAATTGTCAAAGACTATGGCAAGAGGTTTATATAAAAGTTCGGCACAAGAACATCTAGAGCATCTATGGTTGGAAAACAAATAGTGTTAAACGAATCAATGGAGAATGGGTAAGAGTCATTGTCATTGATGCTAAACGTGGAATATGTAGATTCGAAAAAATCAGTAAACAAGTTCGCAATTATAATGTCATTACTAGAAGCAAGATCACCAAGTCACATAGACGGAGGGAAATCGCTGGCCTTACGTTTTGAATTAACAAAGTCATAAAAAGATTTAGGTTCGTGATGAATTTTCATTTTAATTTATACTATTTAAATATTTTCTATAACATTCATCACTTAGCTTTATATATTCATGACGTATTTCTGCCAGATCTTTTATAAACTTTTAAAGCTCGCGACTTCCAATTTTTTAAGTTTCATAAATCCTTTGTGAACCAAATAGACCCAGTATTCGTAAAAGAAGCTTTAACTTTGGGTACACATTGTTCAAATACTTTATAATAAAACATTATTAAATAGAGCTGTCAAAGTTTAGATTATCTAACGGCCAAGAGGTAACAGAAAGAATATCAACGCGTTTATTATAGTTAGTTCAGTATTTCAATTTAGCAGTTTTTAAATCAATTTTTAGACTATAAGGTAATTCAAAGAATAATGCTAAGGTAAGATGATGACCATCCTCAGGTGAAAATGTAGGGTTGGAAACGAGAAATTAAAATTTTTGAGTCATCATCTACATGAACAAGATCCAAACATTCTTATTTTTAATGTTAATAATCTGATACAAACTTAATTCAGAAAGTATATCCAAAAAATTATTATTGTATTCTATAGCAGTGCAAAGATAAAGACCCCGAACTTCTTCACAAAAGTTCCAAGTAACACTTGGCATATTAAAATCATCAAGAACAATCAGTGAATCAGTTGTTATCATTTTAGAGCATTTTACAAAAAAGGAACAGAAATGTATGTAAAGTATTACGAAAATTGTTTTCATTTGGAGAAAAGGCTGAAAATATTTGTATGGTTTAAAACAGATATTATTTTCTTTATGAAACTTTGAAAAGTATTTATACATCATGTTACCAGTATTCACGATGTGATGCAAATGGTTTTAACCTTATTAACTTCACTCTTCATCTTGATAAAATTGTTTAAGGATTGTATTATCAAAAACTGCATTTGGGTTCGATTTAACCACCACGACAGAACAATATAATGTGTTCGCCGAGAAATTTAAATGCAAACGTTCTGAAGAAGTAAACTTCTATAGAGAGTCCCGCTGACGAACCCAATTTTTTTTCTTGGAACCTTAAGAGGGTTGTTAATTGTTTTGCCGAGCTAATGGCTAAGCCGAGCTTTTCGCATCCACTCATGTTGTGCGTGTTATATTTGTACATGAATGGAAGGAACTTACAGTTTTAATGCCGAATCCGAACGGCGAAGTGAAAAGCTCTTCATAGGCAATTTTTACTCTTGTAGGTTTGTCATTGCCTGCCAAGAGGTGGTGCCGTGTAGAAAAATTATTTTTTCTACTTTTTGATTTTGCCCGTGCCGAGATTTGAACCCAGGACACTCTGCGTAGCAGACCAACGCACTACCACTACGCCACAGCGACCACTGGATAATATACACCTGTACATTATATTTTCATCAAAATTTTTTAAAAGATAAAATATTGAATATTAGAAGTAAAAAATTAATAATAATTGTGAGTGCAGAACTTGAATTTTACCAAGTCAAAACGGTAAAAGATATAAAAGAATTAAGTTTTACAAGTTTAAAGCATAAATTGTTTATTTGTTTGTGAGAAGAGAAGCTGAAGCTATAAAATCTATAGGAAGATTTGTGCTTTCTGTGATTTTCTGATACCTATTTCGAAGTGTTAAAGATTACCCGGTGGAAAAGACCATCGAGATAATAAATATAAACACCTTTATTCGTCGTTATGGCAAAAAATCGAAACTTGAATATGCCTCCTTCATTTGGAATCCTTTCTACAATACACACTCTGCACGTATTGAAAGAATTCAAAAGAAATTTGTTCATTTTGCTCTCCAACCTTTACATTTTGTTGAGCCTATTCCTTCGAATAATGTTCGATGCTTACTTATTAGTTTGAAGTCTTTTGAGAGCAGAAGAGTTATACATTCCCTCATGGTTGTGTATGACTTGATTTATGGAAATATTGATTCCCCATTCTTACTTGAAAAGATTAAATTTAATGTACCATCACGTCACCTGCGCTACCATGTTCCTTTTTATGTATCCACTTTGAAAACTAACTATCTAATGAATGCGCCAATCACAAGAGCCTTGCTAGAATTTAACAAAGTCTCAAAACAATGCGATGTGGATTTCTCTATAACTAGGAATCTCTTCAAGCATTATATGGTATCGTTTTATTTATAATTTTTATCATCTAATCATTAATTATTTTTACAAACCCTTTTTATAATTTTAGTCAGTAAGTAAATAATTTTGACTAAATAAATGAAATGAAAATTAAATAAAATATGCAATTTCTGTGTAAAAGGAAGCTTTATTCATTGTATGAGTATTGTAATGATTAAAGTTACGTGGAGGCACAGGTGGACATGGAGTGTCCTGAATTTTCCTTGTCACCCCATGATGATTGTTAGTATATTTAGCTCTGTTAGCTCTTTGATGGCCAGTAGTTTTGGCAAATCTCCTTTAAAGCCTCTGTATGGTTGAGTATGTTTGTGTGAGTAATTTCAAAGATTCTTTAACTGATTGCCATGCACGAGATTTTGATCAAAATCATCGAAAGGTGCGAATAAACTTTTTGGTAAAATACTTGCACCGAAGAATGTCCCTGAATCATAGATATTATTTGGTACTCCAGAATACCCATGTCTCACGCTTGTCTGCGTATAGAATAGTCAAGCATCGCGCCATCTCTTTGCAATCCAATGGAGTGTTGTGCGATTCCAGGGCTAGGTCCGTATTGCCTATTGTTTTGTTATATACCGTACTAAGGGTACCGTTACTTTGCTGTGCCCATAAATTGTTCGTACATTTTTAATTTTCTTTCTACGCTATTTTTCCTGGAACTAAACTCCCTTAGAGTGCTGGAAAATTCTCTTAAGCACTTGGCCACCCCTGGTACATTCTCTATTGTCTGGTCTATTCCAGTGAAATTAGTGTGCGGATTTATTATAGGTTATAAAATTCTCTTTCCTTCGGTTCATAGAGCGTAATTAGTTCATTCAAACCGGCTTTAGTCGCTGTTGCTAATGGGTTTAGGTTAGGTGGAAATGGATGATTTGGGGGATCGGCCGTATGTAATTATATACGGGTGGCCTAGTCAAATTCTTTGGATTACTAATTTTTTTTACAATTTGGTTAACATGTTACATACTGGAAACATTAATTTAATTGATTTAGCTTTTGTTTGCATTTCCGGCACGCTTAAGCTATTTACAGAACTTATGTCTGTACTTACATATTTATTCAAGTGAACTAAAAATCAATATGTGAATTAAGCAATAATCAGTATATAATAAAACTAATGTAATGTACTAGTTTATTTAACTTTGGGTTAGCAACTCTGTTCACCGTCAACCCAGTTTTATTTTAGCTCCAAAGAAAAAATAAAATTAGAAGTGCAAAGTAGTGTAACCCACTGCACCAATTGAAATACTTACTTACTTACTTTTATGGCCCAACAGCCCATGGAGGGCCTAGGCCGAGCTTTTTCGCATCCACTCATGTTGTGCGTGTTATATTTGTAAATGAATGGAAGGGACCTACAGTTTAATGCCGAATCCGAACGGCGAAGTGAAAAGCTTTTCATAGACAATTTTTACTCTTGTAGGTTTGCCATTGCCTGCCAAGAGGTGGTGCCGTGTAGAAAAGTTTGTTTTTCTACTTTTTGATTTTTACTGTACCGAGTTTCGAACCCCGGACACTCTGCGTAGCAGTCCAACGCACTACCACTACGCCACAGCGACCATTGACATACGAGTCTTTCTAATTCAAAGGGAGTAGACTGAGATTCAAAAAAACATAACAAAATTGCATCAGCTGAGGAGATAAGATGATCAAAGCTCAAAAAAAGGTTTTTCGGAAAGTTATATTTGAGAAATTTCTTTTTCGGAAGGTTATTTAGTGAAGACATAAACTAACTCGCATACACAAGCCTCTTACCAACGACAAAAGCTTAAACTTAAATCGTATTAGTAGCGGCCACAGTTACATATTACCTTCAAATCCCGCAAATATTATTTAATATATCCCAATCAACCAAAATTATGGGAATCGATCGAACTCTGCCACCGAAAGGTGGAGCAAATAACACTAATTACTTACTTAGCTGGCACTACAACCGATGATCGGTCTTGGCCGCCTCCACAAAGCTTCGCCAGTCACTTCTGCTATGCCCGCGCTGGCGCCAGTTGATAAGGCCAAGTGCAGTCAGGTTGCCCTGCAACTGGTCTTTCCTACGGAGATTAGGACGTCCCCTTCTGCGTCTTCCTCTACCGTAGCTCGAATTAAACGTCCTTCTAGCCGGAGCGCTTTCTTCCATTCGCTCAATATGATCCAGACAGCGAAGCCGCTGGAGTTTTGTAGTCCTGACTATGTCAGTGTTGGCGTACAGCTCATCGTTCCATCTTATTCGATACACTTAGTCCACGCCAGAGGATAAGTCCAAGAGTAGTCAGGTTGCCCTGTACCTGGTCTTTCCAACGGAGATTAGGACGTCTTCTTCTGCGTGCTCCTCCACCGTGGCTCGAATAAAATACCCTTATAGCTGAAGCACTGGAATTGTATACGCTTGACTATGTCAGTGTCGGCGTACAGCTCATCGTTCCATCTTATTCGACACACGTCGTCCACGCTTACTGTATCATAGTTCTTATGGTCTTCTTTTCTCTTGAAGTTTTAATAATCTTATTTTTGTTTTACAAGACCAATGTTTTTATTAAATTATTAAAACTATTGATTATATGTATTTATATATTGAGGTGTCCCTAGTATTTTATTGCCTAATTAACCCGTATTAACACCTGTTGGCAAGAGTTCATATCCGCTTGATCTCAAAGCTGATATTATTGTTGGTATTAATTCTGGATCCTAGGTAAACGAAATACTTGACGATTTTAAAAGTATAATTGTCAAAAGTCACATTTTGTCCAATACGCCTTGACTCTTTTTTTGTTGACACAAGGTATTTCGTTTTGCTCTCGTTGACCACTAAACCTACACGACGAGACTCCCTTCCCAGATTGGACAATGCTGTACTGACTACTCACGCGTTGGTGCCAATGATTTCAATATCATCAGCGTATGCTATTAGCATGACACTCTTGTAGCTCGAATTATTTTCTCCAGCATAAGGTTAAAGAAGTCGCACGATAGGGAGTCACCTTGTCTGAAACCTCTTTTTGTATCAAATGGAGCGGAGATGTCTGTCCCAATTTTCAAATGACAAATGAGCTTCAGGGATACCAAAATCAGTGATCCCTAATCGTGCTGTCGATGGCGGCTTTATAATCGACGAATAGATGGTGGGTGTCTATCTGTTTTTCTCGGGTCTCTTCCAGGATTTGGCGTAGTTTGAATATCTAGTCGATGGTGGATTTACCAGGCCTGAAGCCACACTTGGTGTTTCCGGAGAAGATTCCGCAGTTGCGGTGTTCCCTCTATAATCTCATTATGCCCTGGACATCTGCCACTAGATTTCCGTCTTCATCCTTGCAGGAAGAAGACCCGGGTTCAAACCACCAGTCAGGCGTCTCTTTGTTTCAAAGAATTTTCGGACCTTTCGGTCAATGTCCACGTTTCGGCGCCATATATTAAACATACGCTGATGATATTGACATCATTGGCAAAAACGCTCGTCTAGTGGGTCTAGTGGTGAACGAGGACAAAACGAGATACCTTGTGTCAACAAACAAAGAGTCACAGCGTCTTGGACAAAATGTTACTGTTGACAATTATACTTTTCAAGTCGTCAAGGATTTCATTTACCTAGCATAAACACCGACAATAATGTCAGTCTTGAGATCCAGCGGAGATTAACTCTTGCCAACAGGTGTTACTACGGGCTCAGTAGGCAATTGAGAAGCAGAACTCTCTCTCGACCGACGAAAATAACGCTCTATAAGTCCCTCATCCTTCCCGTCGTAATATATGGCATGACACTCTTTTAGAAAAAAGTGCCAGAGATGTCGATGTTCGCAGCTCGAATTATATTCTCCAGCATATTCTCGTGCATACGCACAATAGGCAGTCCTTGTCTGAAACCTCTTTTGTATCAAATGGCGCGGAGAGGTCTGTCCCAATTTTCACTGCCCTGCTGGTGTCGGTCAACGTCATTTTGCAAAGACGAATGTGCTTTGCAGGGATACCTAAATCAGACATTGCGGCGTACAATCGACCCCTAAGCTGCGAAAAGTGCTCCCTCCATAATCCAGCTTTCTCTTTGTACCTATCCGGACGCGATTGGCTACACATTCACGTGTGCAGACCTTGGCTGCAACCAAGTAGTGGTCTGAGTCGATTTTTGCCCCACGTATTGTGCGTACGTCTAGTACATTGGAGGCGTGCCTTCCGTCGATCTCAACGTGGTCAATCTGGTCTCGTGTGTTTTGATTAGAGGACCGCCAAGTGGCGGTATGGATATCTCTATGTTGGAATCTGGTGCTAATAACTGTCATGATCGTACGGCGGCGAAGTCGATTAGTCTCATACCGTTTTCAGTGGCTTCGTCGTGGAGTCTGAATTTTCCAATCGCCGGACCAAAGAGACTCTCCTTTTAATATCGTGGCGGAGGCAATGCTCATAAGTTTTGTCGACGAGCTCGTAGAAGTCATCTTTTGTCGTTTCATCCTTCTCATCGGGCATGGACACAAATTAGGCTGATATTGAAGAATTTTGCCTTGATGCGGATAGTGGCTAGGCGCTCGTTCACGGGCGTGAACCTTGCGACTTTATGACGCAGTCTCTTCCCAACCACAAATCCAACACCAAATTCATGTCTCGACCCATGACAGCTGTAGTAGATACCACAGAATGCTCTTCTGGAGCAACCCTGTCCCGTCCATCGCAGTTCATGTATAGCGATGATATCAGCTCTATATCGTTGGAGGACATCCAACAGCTGGATAGAGGCAACTTCCCTGTAGAGGGAACATTCGGACATTCCAGGTGCATATCCGTAAATCGTTGTCCTTTGGACGTTTGCGGTAGTCGTCAACATTATGGGGGTTCCTTATCTGAGGCTTCATTTGAGGATTAATTTGGGAATATTTTAACATGGTGGGTTCCAAACACGACGCACAACCATTCATTCAAGGAAAAGCCCGCCGCACGCATTAATTAGCTCACTGACGGATGTCAGATCGCTGTCCACGTGACGCCACGAGAAGGCTGTGTGTCGACTTGAAACATAGAAGGGCGAGGATCGAACATGGACGCACCTGCGACTGTCACGAACTTTACCTTGTGTCCTACGCCCCAGGCACTTATTGTTAAATTGTAGTTTATTCTATACAAATTTTCTTGGCTGTGCACCACGATATTTTTCGTACATTTTATCAATAGATGTGAATGACTATGAATTTGAATTGCTTCCTAAATTCCTTCGCCTTTATTTCTTTCTGTCATAGAGTTTCTACCCTGAATGTTATGTTTATACTTTTCTTAAGTTTGATAAATTTTCGTTAAATTTTCTAAGCTTTTTACGAGTGGCTCCATAGAAATGGGTTATTCCTTTTTCTCTCTTTTTAGTTATTTATTTATTAATTGATTAACATAACTTATTAGATAGTATAAATTTTTCTTATTCTTTTTTTTCGTGACTAATTTTAATTTATCATAAAATAATATCGTAATGTTTAAAGTTAAAATTATTAAAATTCAGAGGAATTTGGCAAGCAATTCATACGATTATCGGAAAAATCCGAAACTAGATCAGAGGGAACTAGAAAATTTGAAATTAAAAATCAAATACATTTACTCTAAAAAATTGGTATTATAGAAGAAAAATTCACAAATAGAGAAAATGGTAGAATTTAATTTAGAAACAGCACTCAAAGGAGTCCTACCTTCAATGGAAATCACTAAGAGTTAAAGGCATTTTTAAAAATAGTTGAGATTGTCAACTGCTACTTTCAGTTGAAGGAAATAAATCACTAATAGACTTCGTTACATAGGTAAGACTAACGCAATCTGTTAGAACCCTACTAAACAGTAGATACAAAAGTAGTACAACAATCCCAATCTACAAATGGCACTAACCACTTTCACACAAGTAAATCAAAGCATAATAAGTTATAAAGACGGAATATTAAACATAATAAGCGATTTTAATAAACTATAAATAGAAGGATTAGGGTAAAATACATGTGAGAGCGAACGATCACCGTGTTTAAAATCGGCTTAAACGAAAACAACAAGCAAACCCTATTCGCAGCAAGGATAGAATCTGTCGCTGATGCAGTAGATCTGGCACTAGAGCTGTTAAAAGATAGAAAACAGGAACAAAACAGAGTCAGAAACCCAAGGAGAAACAATAACTTCTATAACAACGGTAGCAACAGATTTAACAACCAAAGGCTATATGAAGACAATAATGGTAACAGAGGCCAACATTTCAACAATATAACCACAACAATGGATCCCATAATAATCGTCAAAATGTCAACAACCGTGACACTTTCAACAGCATCAAAAACAATGCAATGGCTCGACAGCCAATACTAAAAGAACTAAAAGTTACCAAAATTCAATCAATAATAATTAATAAGTAGATAGGTGACTCCCTATCGTGCGACTTCTTTAACCTAAATAATTCGAGCTGCGAACATCGACATCTCTGGCACTATCTTCTACAAGAGTGTCATGCTGCTAGCATACGCTGATGATATTGACATCATTGGCAAAAACGCTCGAGCAGTCTGTACAGCATTCTCCAACCTGGAAAGGGAGTCTCGTCGTGTGGGTCTAGTGGTGAACGAGGACAAAACGAAATACCTTGTGTCAACAAACAAAGAGTCACGGCGTCTTGGACAAAATGTCACTGTTGACAACTACACTTTTGAAGTCGTCAAAGATTTCGTATATCTAGGATCCAGCATAAACAACAACAATCAGCCTTGAGATCAAGCGGAGACTAACTCTTGCCAACAAGTGTTACTACGGGCTCAGTAGGCAATTGAGAAGTAGAGCCCTCTCTCGACCGAAAAAAATAACGCTCTATAAGTGCCTCATATTTCCCGTCCTAATGTATGGCGCAGAGACGTGGAGATTGACCATCAATGATGAGAGGCTGTTAGGAGCGTTCGAGAGGAAGATACTCCGTAAGATCTACGGTCCAGTATGCGTGGGCAACGTGTTTCGAATAAGATGGAACGATGAGCTGTATGAGCTGTACGCCGACACTGACATAGTCAAGCGTAAACTCCAGCGGTTTCGCTGGCTGGGTCATGTTGAGCGAATGGAAAAAAGCGCTCTGGCTAGAAGGGTGTTTTATTCGAACCACGGTGGAGGAAGACGCAGAAGGGGACGTCCTAATCTCCGTAGGAAAGACCAGTTGCAGGGCAACCTAACTGCACTTGGCCTTATCAACTGGCGCCAGCGCGGGCATAGCAGAAGTGACTGGCGAAGCTTTGTGGAGGCGGCCAAGACCGATCATCGGTTGTAGTGCCAGCTAAGTAAGTAAGTAAGTAGATAGCCAATAAGGCATCGCTTGCCAAGAGATGGTGCCGTGTAGACATTTTTTTGACGAACGAATCCCGCCAAACCGCACGAGAGCACATCAAAATGTCGTATGGATTTAGCGATCGATTGCTGCATTTCGTAATCCACTGACAACGCGCTGATTGGAGACAATAACTACAAAATTTCGTTTTGAAAAGTTTTATTTTGAGTATAGTTTGTTCTACAAAAATCAAATTTAATATATATAGGATATCTAGAATAGCGATTTGGAACATTAATTTTAATTTCAATCAGTAAAAACGGTGCATGTCATTTAACTATTTAGACACAAACATCACGTTTAACATAACACTTCTGCTCCGAAGAGCTTATAAGTTTTAATCGTTGTTCATAAGAAGTCAGGAGCTTCAACTGATTTCAATGTAACGAACGTACAGTAAACAAGAGGAACTGTTTTTCCACTGGGTCCAACCTATCTACATAACAGCTGTACTGAGGGAACCAAACAAAAAAAGCATACTCCAGAACTTACAAGTGAAGTGTAAATTGATTTTGTAACATAAGTATGGATCATTAAATTCTTTTAACCACCTCTTAACCAAACCGTGAATATAAATTCTTAAAACAGCGAATATGTCAACGTGGTTTAAAGTAATTACGTGGAGAATGCAACTAGCTTGCGAATCGGAAATACCAGGTTTCCATAAAATCCTCTTCTTAGCATTTTGCGGACTTCTTACAGTAAGTCGGCTTTATTGCAGCATCTAACAGCATGAAAATAATACAATACTCTGAATCTGAATGAAAAGTTATGATAAAAGACATAATATTTGAAGTGTTGAAAATGTTATAAATCAAATCAAAAATTATATCGCAACGCAAAGTTTAAGTTTGGAGACATCAAGTTACAGCGGCCCCAAAGACCAAACCGCAATAACTATTGGTCATCCATTGAGTTGTAAGACTAAAGTAATTTGGCGTCATCGACATACATTAAAATTTGATTAATAACAGATGGTAGATCGTTAACAGTAGATATTAATTAGATGGTATTTCAATAACATCAGATACAGAATTTTTAGAGATTAATTTTTGCTCCCTATCTCTCAAGTACGAGCTTATACATTTTTATAATAAAGGCGGAAAGACAGCGAAGTTTCTTGATTAATAAATCAACCTTACTAAAATCAGAATATATTTCGTCAGTTTGTAGATTATTAGAAAATCCAGTTATAAGATTGGTGGACAATTCCAGAAGATTAGAAACAGTTAAGGCGAGATCAAAGTCTTGTAGAGATGAGGAAATTTATTAAATGGGATATTTTCAATGTTATAATAGCTTCGAACAATTGGGGTATTGAGCTAAGTTTAGCAATGCCCCGGTAATTTTCAACATTGGATTTAGTACCACTTTTATGTATGGAAATTACAAATGAACAAACAACTTTTTGGTAAATAGCTGTTGCGTAGTGAGGAACTCAAAATTTTAAAAAGTGACAGGTACATGAACTGAGTAAGCGTGCTTTAAGGACTTCAAATTATCTAATTCGTCTTCAGGACGAATAATCGGACTCGTAAAACCGGCATGTTCACGAGTTTATAAGTTAACATTTAAAGTTTCAATTGAATAAGTAGATCTAAAAAAGTTTCGAACATATTATATACACTTATTTCATCTTAAATTTCATTTGGACGGAAAACCAATATTTTTACGATTGCTATTAACAAAGCCATAAAAAGCTTTAGCGTCAATATGAATGTCAGTTTTGACTTTCTCAATCTAATTTCGGTAACATTTCTTACCAAGTTTCTTTGTATTTCTGTACGTCGTAATACTTAATTTTGTTGTTCAATGTTTTTACTTCCTTGTTGAACCAAACCGGGAAACTATCGCTATCAGTAGTAAACTTTTGTATAGGAATGCATAATTTAAAACTGTTATATTATTGTTAAAATCCTGGACACTTTTGTCGACGTTTTTGTTTTTTTTGTCAAAACTCGAAGGCCATCAAAACTTTAATCAATTTTGAATAAATAATTTGTATTTTTGAAGCGGAATTTGTACCGGAAGTAGGACTTACGTACATTTTCGGTGTGATGATTGATATTATTTAATTCCAAATTCAAATTAAGTGTAGGGTCTTCAGGTTCGGCAAACGGGTCAGTAGCCGACAGTGATATTTTAGATGCATCACTAACATAAATCAAGTACAGTATTTAACTTTTTTTGTTTACTGAACAATTTAATTGAAAGATACTATACTCCGAAAATAAACTCAAAAACTCATTACAGTACTCGCGGGAAGTACATGGTACTAGAGTTTGGATTTAGCCATAGAAATTCCAATAAACATGTGGTAGGTTTGAAGTTACCACAGACCAAAATAGCATAGTTTTCACGATCTTTTGAATTAGGACAAGTGCAGCATGGCATAAGTAAACATTTAAGATAGGATTCTGTGGTATGTAAAAGCAGGTAATAAAAAAATTAAACTTATCCATTGCCAAAATGTTAAATACAGCACGGCACAACAAAATGTAAACTAATCGAAACCAATTAAACACTTTATGAGCACGGCAATGTTTATTAGTTTAAAAAAGTCATGAAATTGGTTAGTATTTGAGCTGAAGTAAATATGGTTTGGCAAAAATTATGTTGATTGAATTATAAAATAAATTACGTTAATTGAATTATACAAAAATCGGAAATGAATTTAATCGTGCAACTTGAAAATATACCGTATTAAATACTCCTACATGTTCGATTGAAACAATTTTTATAAAATAAGTAATATCTATCTTATTATCTTATCACAAATTTGAAGCCATCGCATATCCTGTATCGAACCCGTCCCTAGTGTTTCTAAAAATCTTGAAAAGATCAACTTCAACTGACCTACATTTCAAACAAGACCAATGCAGCCCAGTTTATACAAATTTAATATAGGCAAGATTGGCACATAGTCAACACGAGACAAAACGTTTACATAGATTCAGCATTTAAAGCACAGTTAGGCTAAGCGCACGACATATTTAATTTTAAAATTGAGTAGTTTCTATTTTATCGAAAATTATTTTATATATTTATATATATATATTTATATTTTTGAAAGTACTGTATGATGAAGAAGAAAGAAAACAAAAATCATGTAGGTTAAAGAAGAAAATAACGGCAAGTATTTGAGAGAATTTTAAAATAACAAAATGTGAAATAGGTTTCTTTTGGAATAAGTAAGTATATTCTAAGAGAAAAAAAAAATATGCACATAAAATTATAAAGAATGGTTTATATGTAATTAAACTTATCCATTGCCAAAATGTTAAATACAGCACGGCACAACAAAATGTAAACTAATCGAAACCAATTAAACACTTTATGAGCACAGCAATGTTTATTAGTTTAAAAAAATCACCAGCCCTTTGATAGAACGTCTTTACACAATAATTATTCTCTCCATATTAAGAAGGCTTATCACACGGTATTTGGCGGAGATCGTGGAATAATATTTCTTATGTATTGGGCAGAGTACGCTGAGGATCCAATCACTTGGCACGCTTTCATCCAACCATATTCTCCATAGAAGCTCATGCATGAGTTTTGTGAGCTCTTCGCCTCCAGTCTTAAACAACTCAGCAAGCAGCCCATTTGCACCTGAAGTCTTATTGTTTTTCATCCGAGCGGGGCAGCTGGTAAGACCTCCTAATAGTCTGGCGGCGGTACTTTAACTCCGTCAGTGATTGGGGTTTCCGGAGCAGATTCCCCAGTGGCGGGACTATTTGCCGTCATCGCCAGTAAGTAGCTGCTAAAAGTGCTCCCTCTATAATCTCATAGTACCCTGGAGATCTGTCACCAGATATCGGTCTTCGTCCTTGCAGGAAGAGAAGTTTTGCCGAGGAGCTCGTAAAAGTCATCTTTGGTCGTGTCATCCTTCTCATCCGTCGGGCATGGACACAAGTATTGCTGATGTTGAAAAATTTGCCTTGATGCGGATAATGGCTGGGCGCGAACCTTGAGACTAGATGACGCAGTCTCATGACAGTTGTAGTAGATATCACAGGATGCTCTTTTGGAGCAACCCTGTCCTATCCATTGCATATCCTCTACAGCGGTGATGTGAGCTCTATATTGTTCGAGGTCATCTATCAGCTGGATAGAGACACCTTCCCTGTAGAGGGAACATTCGGACATTCCAGGTGCATTTTGGTAAATCGTTGTCCTTTGGGCGTTTGCGGGAGTCGCACAACCATTCATTCAGGGCCATGGAGAAGCTCGTCGCACAATTATTTAACTCACTGACGAGTGTCAGATCGCTATCCAGGATACACTACGAGGAGGCTGTGTGTCGACTTGAGACGTAGAAGTGCAAGAATCAAACATGGACCCTTATTGTGTGACTATAACGAACTTTACATTGTGTTCTTCGTCCCCGATTCGATTGACAGAAGTGATGAGGGTTGAGATGATTATATATACTTAAGCGGTTATGATGAAATTGGTTAGTATTTGAGCTGTAGTAAATATGGTTTGGCAAAAATTATGTTAATTGAATTATAAAATAAATTACGTTAATTGAATTATACAAAAATCAGAAATGAATTTAATCGTGCAACTTGAAAATATACCGTATTAAATACTCCTACATGTTCGATTGAAACAATTTTTATAAAATAAGTAATATCTATCTAATTATCTTATCACAAATTTGAAGCCATCGCATATCCTGTATAGCGGTGATGTCAGCTCTATATTGTTCGAGGCCATCTATCAGCTGGATAGAGGCACCTTCCCTGTAGAGGGTTCGGACATTCCAGATGCATTTTGGTGAATCGTTGTCCTTTGGGTGTTTGCGGGACAACCATTCATTCAGGGCCATAGATTGAGTTCGACGACAATTTCGAGAAAAATATCTGATCCAGGCTCCTGGTTTGTATAAAGCATGCCACGACCATTTTTGTAATGTTTACCTTTTTAGTTTAGGAAGTGCTCACATTATTAGTAGTCGCTGGACTAAAATTTGGCTTATTTGGCTTAAACTCATAATGTTTCCTAATATTTATCTAAAGAATGTGTGTAAACAATTTCATTGGCTTACTCCTTTTATTTTCGCCACTCATTGTATGTAGACGTTACATTGTAAGACGCTCCAAATTAAGAATCATGGAACAGAATTAGTTTTCTAAAACTTTGTTTCGTTTACACGTTTTTGTTCCCAGGTGTTCTACGGTCACAAACCTGGCAGTTTTCTCGAATTATTGCATTTCAGCATTATATGATGGTTTTATATTTGATATATTTATACGGATATTGCGAAAGCATTTGTTGCTAGAATGGGCTTTCATTCTACTTTTCTATTGTGAATTGTATCTTACCTCAGTAATAGACTGAACTATGTAACTATCATTTTATATTTTTATTCATTAAAGAATCAAATTGTTTTCAAAAATGGAAGTAAGCCATTTTTGCTTATCAACTGAAGATCAGGGTTTCGAACTGGCTAAGATCGGGTTCAGGTTCAATCAAAAAATTAAAGTAGGTACAGTTTTAGGTTTGGGTTCGGGTTAAAGTTCAAATAATGTTTAAGCAAAATACAAGTTTTTTCAAATAATAAAATTATTTTTGGATATTTACGTACAGTGGCTCACAGCTTATTTTATGCAGAGGTTATTTAAACGTTCATAAAGTTATTTCTTTAAAGACACGTGTTATATCGACGAAATTGGAATGCAATTTAAAAAACAAATATTGTTAGCTTAACGTAGGAATTCAATTTATTTCAATAATGTCTTCATTAAAAACTTACAAACTAAAAACTAAAAATTCTGACATATACATATATATTTGAATACTTATTAAAAAATAATTTGTTACATGAATTATATTAAAGTTTTAGTACTCAGTGTGGTACCCGTTGGCTTTAACAACAGCATCCCTTCTTTTTGGCATCGAATCCACCAACTATTGTGTGATTTCTTGGACTATTTTGCTCCACTCTTCTAATATTATGTTTTTCAGCTGCTCTTTGCTCGAAATCGGGTTTTTCCTGATATTGTTATCCAAAATTGCCCACAAGTTCTCTGTAGCGTTTATATCAGGACTCTGTGCCGGTGGTGTCATTAAATGTAGGCAGTTCCATATTAGCCAGGACTGCACGATTCCCGATTTGTGTTTGAGATCATTGGCCTGATAAAAACGGAAATCGAGGCGTATTCCTAATTTTTCAGAACTTTGGAGCACAAATTTTTGGTTTAATATATCAAGGTACATGGCTTTATTCATAATATCTTCGATGAACACTAAATTTCCTACACCGACTGCAGACATACAGGCCCACACCATCACGCTACCGTCGCCATGCTTCACTGTGGGCTTGAGATTTTCTTTTTTAAGCTCTGTATTCGGTTTCCGCCAGACGTAGGCCATTCCGTCGGAGCCAAAGATATTAAATTTCGACTCGTCCGCAAATATGACGCTGTTCCAGAAGTCGGATGTCTTCGATTTGTGCTCAGTAGCGAAGGAAACTCGGCTAAACTTCTTTTTTTTACTTATGAATGGCTTCTTTCTAGCTATTCGACCATTGAAGTCGTGCTCACGCAGCACTCGACGGACCTTTTCTGCACTGCATGATTTACCCAAGTCATTCTCAATTTCACTGACCAGTTTAGGAGCCGATAATTTCGGATTTGCCTTTATTTTGCGTACAATGTAGCGTTCGTCAACAGTATTAAAAATTTTGTTTGGAGCACTTCTGCCTTTATTTGCGATGCGATTTTGGTGAATAAAGCGCTCAATAATTTTTTGAACCGTGGATGCATTTAAATTTACTATTTGAACAATTTTTCGCTACGACTGTCCATTCTTAAAGTGATGAATAACCAGTTCACGCTGTTCAACAGACCCATTTCAAAAAAATGCGCGTAACGACCCGTTGACATGCGCGAAAAAACTACAAATTAGCTAAAACAAATTGTAAAAGTAATATAAAGCGCGTAGAGAAGAAGAAAAAACTGTTTATCGGATTTACAGTTAGTTGCCGAAGACTAAGAAAGTCTGTGCATAAAGCTGCGATAAGCATTTCTGCTGCGTAATTCGTGTTTATCGTTGCGCATGGACAGAATGTTTCTTTTTTAGATTTATTTTGCTCATCCTTCTAATTACATATGCTTTTACAAACATGCATTTAAAATTTAACTACTTTCTTTTTAGTTTCCATGTTATAGTGATCTAAATTTTGAAATTGATACTGCATAAAATAAGCTGTGACTGTACATAATACATTCACATACTATATATTATTTGTTTCGACTGGAATATAATCTTTCTTAATACGTAAGTATTAAACTTATTAAATGTTTAATAAATACGTACTAGATTATCAAATACAATATATATATAGGTACATATGTAAGAAAATTCTAAAGAAATGCTAAATGCTACATACTACTGTGGGCAAAAAGTAGTAAGACTTTTTAATTTAAATTACGCGCGGAAACCCATTCATCAAAATATTATTTTTTTAAGGTTGGTATGACTGTCGGTGACATCTGTGCCAAATGTCACATCAAAATAATCATTAGTGTTTAGTATACGCTTGTCTTTCTGAAGTACAAAAAGTGCATTCGGCGATTTTCACAATGAGTGAAATTATTCAACAAAGAAGTTCCATTAAATTTTGTGTGCGGAATCAAATTTCTGGTGCCGAAACGTTCAGAATGTTGCAAAAGGCCTTCGGTGATAATTGTATGTCGCGAGCAAGTGTTTTTGATTGGTACAAATTGTTCAAAGATGGTCGAGAACGCGTTGACGACGAACCACGTCCAGGACGGCCGTCAACATCAACTGATGATCAACACGTCAATAAAATCAAGGAATTGGTGCTCGAGAATCGACGATTAACAGTCAGAGACCTTACTGGCATCGTTGGAATATCGGAAGGATCAGTGAAAACCATTTTAACCATTTGGGCCTAAGAAGAGTGAATTCACGATTGGTTCCAAAATCACTGCATTGGTTTTACGAGACCATTTGGCCAAAAATTCGACTGATATCGTTCCGCAACCACCCTATTCGCCTGACTTAGCACCGTGTGACTTTTGGCTATTTTCTAAACTCAAAAAACCGCTTCGTGGACACCGTTTTGAGTCAATTGAAGACATTAAACATGAATCGCTAAGCGCATTGAAGGCTATCCCGGAAATTGACTTTAACAACTGTTTCGAGAATTGGAAAAAACGTTGGCACAAGTGTATTGGGGCCGGGGGGTATTACTTTAAAGGGGACGAAATTGATTTGGAAGAATGAATAAAAAAAATTTAAATTATGAACAAAGTCTTACTACTTTTTGCCCACAGTAGTATATCTAAACGATATGTTTTTTAAATTGTATCTTCGCGGAGACAATATGATTTTAATCCAGAAAAAGCCCTTTCTACACTACCTTAGATCACTTGTGAAATTTCAAATAAATGTAGCTCATGCTTTTGTGTTCGTAACTATACTAAATATTTTATAAGGTATACTTCAATTTCTTTGGTTATAATACCATAAGATCAAAATCTGGCGCATCTTGTAGTTTATTTGTATCTTAGGGATATTTAATTTGTTGTACTTGGGCGGTTTTCGTTGAAAATTCTTTAACACCCGAATCCATTATTATTTGTTTAAAATTAAATTGTTATTTAAACAATTACCCGGCATCACTTGAGTGAAATTGAAAATAAGCAAGTAATCTACAGTAATTTCAGTTAATGCAGTAATGTCATGATAAAAAGTTAACATCACTGGTCACAATAGACAGATATGTCCAACGAAAGAGTAATTATTTTCGATTTTACTAAGGTGCTGGTTACACTGGTGTTCGCTGTTCGACGAACATATCATATTTTTCTCTCGTGCTCGGTGTAGTGGTTACATTGGAGTTCATTGTAGAGTTGCTTTTGGTTGAAATTCAGTTTTTTTTTAATACTACTAAAATTATAATATAATTGAAAAATTATGATTATAATATTATTTTTCTTCAATAGTTTTATGAATAATATATTTAATATTCACTTTTAAAAACTGAAAAAATTTGCAAATTTGCTTTTCTGCATATGAAAATAATTATGTACAGGTTTCATGTTTTCCTTAAATTTTACGTACATGTTTGTTCTTTTTTTGTAGAATAACTCATTGAGACCCTGAATACTCGGCGTGCATTGGTGTACATTTCACCCAGCATATGGTATTCGCTGTGAGAGTGAGTAAAAGCTCTCTCTTCGTGTTCGGTCAACAACAATTACATGGTGTTCGCCGAGCAAAATCTGAATATAACCATGACCTAATGGCAAAGGAGTTGAAGCACATTTGCTAGTGTTTCCACCAAGTAAATAAAGAGAGGGTCCTTTCAACAATGACAAATATGTTTTCACTCGCGTCAATTGTATCACTGTAATATTATGGCACATGAACGAGTTCTCACATTACGTGTATACCGTTGTTTTGGGGGTAACTTTTTTTTTTATCGAATTTCGCAATTACATGTTGTGCGTGTGTGTACAAATGTGTGTATTAGTTTCGTGGTTTTGCTTTGGAATTCAAAACAATGCCTAACAATTTATTTTTTAAATCAAAAAAAACATATTTATTTTGCTAAATAAAGTTTAAGCTTTTAATAATAGTAATTATAAAATAGTAAATTATGAAAAATGCAAACTTATTGATTTTTAAATGCAATTGTAGTATGGGAAAAATTTGGATGAGTTAATTGTGTGTTGAATTTTTGTTTTTGTGATTAGACGCTCGCTCGTTCTGCTTTTGGTCATCCTTCCGCTTATCACTTGTTTGTAATTGGATTTTTATGTGTGTGTATGTGTAGTCATTCGGTCAGTGGGGTTACGGTATGTATCCATAAATGTACAAAATAAGTATGTGCCAATAACGAATGACTACATGTACATATGTATGAGATATCAAAATTTTAATTTGTTTGTCAAACTTTCTATATTATTTAGTTAAACTACGATATCATAAAATATAAAATATTAATAAATATTTTTTGTAATCACTTTTGCATCAGTGAAATTCGTAACTGTAACCAAGAATTCGGGTGTTTAATTACGTTGTTGGAACTTAAGTATTTTTGTAGATAAATATACAGATTGCGTGTATGTTGCGTGTTTTTCGCTTATGTGCATTTGTGAGTTAAAAACCAATTATTATCATATTGGTAGCTTTATTACCAGAAAATAATATTGCTGGATAACCATTTAAAAAATGAAAACAGGTATTTATACTCTTTTCTAAATTGTTATATTCACTTTCATATTTTGAAGTATGTTTTATATTTCTCAAAGATTTTATGTACATATTTACATATTTCATTCTCTAAAGAGCAGTTTTATTATTTCTTTAGCGAAACTGCCCAAGTAGATCATTATTTTATTACTTGGCTTAATCGAGGATTACTCGACCTCATTCCCCTCAACCACACATTAATAGCTACCTCCTTAATAGAAAGTTTCCATATTTCGCCGCCCCATAAATGAATAAGTACCCTCCTGCTTGCCATCGCTAAACATTGACACGATACGTGTATGCTTCGATGTCTCAGCCTCCTCTAGACATAGTCTGCATCTATCTTCTTACAAATGCGTTGATTTGCTGGAGAAAACATTAAAATACTTGTCCTCAACTTGAACACTTGTCTTTTAGAAGACTACATGAAGAAAATGAGCAAAGCAAAGGTACATGTAAATGTTTCAAATTACGAACATCACACATTTGGCAAAGTTATAATTAGGTTAATTAATATGTAGATACCATTTATACAAACTAAGTATTAACGTCCTATTGCAATAGGAATAATCGAACATATAAAATCTTATGTCAACATTTCAGATTTTTCAGATCAGTTCTGTATCTACATATAACACCTGTTGCTTTACAAATGACGTTTCCCAATTGTGATTGAGTTGAATTGAGTTACATATGGGCAACTCCATGAGAATCTTGAATTTACTATGAATTCTTTTTTCGAATGTGAGTGTGGACTTTATCTCCACCGTCTTGTAAATAAAGGTTAGGTGCAGAAGGAATGTCTCCGCTCTTCCACTCGGAGAATTGCCCATTGCGATTGCCCTCATGTAATTGCCTGGAGGAGGCGCATCTGTAGCCTCGGTTTCTTTTTCCAGTCCAGATTGTGTCTTATTGAATTATTATCTTATTGACTCTTCGAATGAAGGTAAGGAGGTCCGATAGTTCCACTTTCGTTATCTCTGTTAGACTTTTGAAGAAGCGCGATCTCAAGCGTTGGTTTCTTTTTGTCTGTGGCTCCGCTCATCAGAATACGCCAGCGTTTGAGCGTTGGTGCAACAGCGCAATATCTAGTTATGACTACTGTGGGCAGCAGCCAGGGGTCATAGTACTCCTCCTTTCCTCATTTTTCTAGTAGTCCTCTTACTCACAGAGCCCGTACCTATAACAGCGTCAATAACTCTGCCTCTCAGCATTGTGCCAATCCGTGCCAGAATGCCATCCAGAATGTTCTGGCCTTGATTAGCGTCTTTTGTCCTGAATTTGGATTTAACACAAAATATCTTCTAGGTTCCAGTGCCTGAAAAATTGCATAGTTCATAACTGTTATTTTTATTTTTTCTTCTTTTTGACAGTTTTATGAACTGTGAAAAACAAGGTGTTAAATGAATTTTTTTTTTTTTGCATTCGCGTCGTAAATTAACCGTTCTTAGAATTAATCATTTACTTCTGAAATATTGTGTAAATAATTTTTTTGTTTTGTGGCATATTAAAATCATTAAGGTATGCTTACATTTTTCAATATTTGTTAATTGTAGAAAATGTTTTACTTTTTGTGTAAATAATTGTTGATATATTATAGTTTTTGTATGCAGTGTTCAATGTTTTTATACATTGTTTAGACTAGTTAGTATACGATCAAATTCGTAAAAAACTAGCTGCATCCACTTTGACTGATATTTCTATTTTTTATACCATGTATACTGAAAAAAATATCTATACAATGTTTGGCGAAGCGAAGACGGTGAAGGAAAAGGTCGACAACGTTCAAAAATACGTTTATGGGAAGCTTATCTTGTCCAAGATGTAAATAAATGATCCAAATTTCAAAAAAATTTAAGTTGTTGCCATACAAATTTTTATTTGTAAACTATCTATTGTAAAAACTGGAGAAAGTGTAAGAAGACCGGACCGACGAAAATACTGAAGAACTTAAAAAACAATGGCTGGATGGTATATTTTTATATCCTAAGTTAGGTGCTGACAAAGAAATGGAACACACTTAAGGACATTGTTTTAAAATGTACAAGGGTGAGATAATTTGAAATTGCTCTAACGCTAACAGCAATGAAAAACTTGTTGATTTTGCACATATCATATAGGCTTTCAATACAAAAATGCCAAGTTCGTATAACTACTGAAAAAGTCATAATTCAACAGCAAAGACAAATATAATGGATAACTTAAGATCACAAATGGGCTTACTCGTTGACATTCAAAAGCCAAGAAGCGGGACAATAAATGATGCACTCAAAAAACTGCTGTGTAAATACCACCATTTTCGTGGTAAAGCAAACACTCATAACTACTTCTTCCTCCTTCTTCCACCCACCTATCAATCTTCCTTCCAATCAACACAATGTTCTGCATTTATGTGTTGACTCTATTTAAAATAAAAAAATAAAAATATTAACTCTTTTCGTTAATGGTTTTCAACCAAACCACAAAAAAGTAATCCGCATTCTGTTGGAGTATATTTAATTTCGAAGTATAAGTTATAGTTTCGAGCAGTCTTATTAACTCCGATATGAGTTATATTGAGAATATAAATTCTTAAAACAGATTATATTTAAAAAAATTATACTAACTCCGTAAAATGTCTATTCAACCCCAAAAGAGTTTAATTAACCACTTGGAATTTTTAAACAAACATTGAAAGGAATTTGTTTAGTAGCTCATACTAGAATATTACCTGAGCCCTTACAAGAGTTCCTTACTTACTTACTTAACTGGCACTACAACCGATGATCGGTCTTGGCTGCCTCTACAAAGCTTCGCCAGTCACTTCTGCTATGCGCGCTGTCGCCAGTTGATAAGGCCCAGTGCAGTCAGGTTGCCCTGCACCTGGTCTTTCCAACAACAGATTAGGACGTCCCCTTCTGCGTGTTCCTCCACCGTGGTTCGAATAAAACACCTTTCTAGCCAGAGCGCTTTCTTCCATTCGCTCAACATGACCCAGCCAGCGAAGCCGCTGGAGTTTTATACGCTTGACTATGTCAGTGTCGGCGTACAGCTCATACAGCTCATCGTTCCATCTTATTCGATACACGTCGTCCACGCATACTGGACCGTAGATCTTACGGAGTATCTTCCTCTCGAACGCTCCTAACAGCCTCTCATAATTGATGGTCAATGTCCACGTCTCTGCGCAATACATTAGGATGGGAAGGATGAGGGACTTATAGAGTGTTATTTTCGTCGGTCGAGAGAGGGCTCTACTTCTCAATTGCCTGCTGAGCCCGTAGTAACACCTGTTGGCAAGAGTTAGTCTCCGCTTGATCTCAAGGCTGACATTATTGTTGGTGTTTATGCTGGATCCTAGATATACGAAATCCTTGACGACTTCAAAAGTATAGTTGTCGACAGTGACATTTTGTCTAAGACAAAAGACTCTTTGATTGTTGACACAAGGTATTTCCTTTTGTCCTCGTTCACCACTAGACCCACTCGACAAGACTCCCTTTCCAGGTTGGAGAATGCTGCACTGACTGCTCGAGCGTTTTTGCCAATGATGTCAATATCATCAGCGTATGCTAGCAGCATGACACTCTTGTAGAAGATAGTGCCAGAGATGTCGATGTTCGCAGCTCGAATTATTTAGGTTAAAGAAGTCGCACGATAGGGAGTCACCTTGTGTGAAACCTCTTTTGGTATCAAATGGTGCGGAGAGGTCTGTCCCAATTTTCACTGCGCTGGTGGTGTTATTCAGTGTCATTTTACAAAAATGAATGAGCTTTTCAGGGATACCAGGATACCAAAATCAGACATTGCGTCGTATAAGTGATTCCTAATCGTGCTGTCGAAGGCGGCTTTATAATCGACAAATAGATGATGGGTGTCGATCTGTTTTTCTCGGGTCTTTTCCAGGATTTGGCGTAGTGTGAATATCTGGTCGATGGTGGATTTACCAGACCTGAAGCCACACGGATAAGGTCCAATCAGGTTGTTGACGATGGGCTTCAGTCTTTCGCACAGTACGCTTCATAGAACCTTATATGCAATATTAAGAAGGCTTATCCCACGGTAGCCGGCGCAGATCGTGGAATCACCTTTCTTATGGATTGGGCAGAGTACGCTGAGGTTCCAATCACTTGGCATGGTTTCATCCGACCATATTCTGCATAGAAGCTCATGCATGCGTTTTTGAGCTCTTCACCTCCGGTCTTAAACAACTCAGTAGGCAGGCCATCTGCACCTGCAGCCATATTGTTTTTCAGCCTAGCAATGGCTGTTAAGACATCCTCATAGTCAGGCGGCGGTACTTCAACGCCGTCAGTGATTGGGGTTTCCGGAGTAGATTCCGCAGTGGCGGGATTATTGCCGTCATCGCCATTAAGCAGCTGCGAAAAGTGCTCCCTCCATAATCTCATTATGCCCTGGACATCTGACACTAGATTTCCGTCTTCATCCTTGCAGGAAGAGGCCCCGGTCTTCAAACCATCAGTCAGGCGTCTTATTCTTTCAAACAATTTTCGTACCTCGTTCCTGTCCCGCAACATTTCGATATCATTGAACTCGCGTATTTTTTCATCTCTTTTCTTGCGCCTGAAAAGACGTTTCTTCTCCCTCCTCAATTTTCTGTATCGTTCCTTAGCAGCTCGCGTTGCAACTGACTGCATGGTGGCTCTGTAAATAGCGTTTTTGCTTCAGTAGCATCGCGACACTCTTGGTCGTACCCCATATTTCTCCGCCGACGGTGGTAGACTATCACCTCTTCGGCAGCCGTACGCATAGAGCGGGAAATGTGCGCATATATCATGAAGTTGAGGGGTGTTTTGCGAAAGGAGGAGTGCAAGTTGGTTGGCGAAGACTTCGGCTGTCTGTTGTGATTGCAGCTTTTCGACATCCAGCTTTCTCTTTGTACCTATCCGTACGCGATTGGCTACACATATACGTGTGCAGACCTTGGCTGCAACCAAGTAGTGGTCTGAGTCGATGTTTGCCCCACGTATTGTGCGTACGTCTAGTACATTGGAAGCGTTCCTTCCGTCGATCACAACGTGATCAATCTGGTTTCGTGTGTTTTGATCAGGGGACAGCCAAGTGGCCTTATGGATATCTTTATGTTGGAATCTGGTGCTACTAACTGTAATGTTTCGTGCGGCAGCGAAGTCAATCAGCCTCATACCGTTATCGGTAGCTTCGTCGTGGAGACTGAATTTTCCGATCTTTGGTCCGACGAGACTCTCCTTGCCCACCTTGGCATTAAAGTCGCCTAACACGATTTTAATATCGTGGCGGGGGCAATGCTCATAAGTTTTGTCGAGGAGCTCGTAGAAGTCGTTTTGGTCGTTTCATCCTTCTCATCCGTCGGGGCATGGACACAAATTAAGCTGATGTTGAAGAATTTTGCCTTGATGCGGATAGTGGCTAGGCGCTCGTTCACTGCCGTGAACCTCGACACTAGATGACGCAGTCTCTTATCAACCACAAATCCAACACCAAATTCGTGTCTCGACGCATGACAGCTGTAGTCGATATCACAGGATGCTCCTTTGGAGCAACCCTGTCCCGTCCGTCGCATTTCCTGTATAGCGGTGATGTCAGCTCTATATTTTTGGAGGACATCCACTAGCTGGATAGAGGTACCTTCCCTGTAGAGGGTTCGGACATTCCAGGTGCATATCCGCAAATCGTTGTCCTTTCGGCGTTTGCGGGAGTCGTCTACATTAAGGGGGTCAAATACCCGAGGCTTCGTTTGAGGATTCATTGGTGAAATATTTTGACGTGGTGGGGTCCAAGCCCGACGCACAACCATTCATTCAAAGCCATGGAGGAGCCCGCCGCACACATTAGTTAACTCACTGACGGTTGTCAGATCGCTGTCCAGGGGACGCCACGAGGAGGCTGCGTGTCGACTTGAAACGTAGAAGCGCAAGGATCGACCACGGACGCACCTGCGACTGTCACGAACTTTACCTTGTGTCCTACGCCCCTGGCCCCCCGACAAGAGTTCCAGCAATTGAAATTCTTAAAGCAATATTGACTTTTGTTTTTATTTTGTGTTTTTGTTTTTTTTGTTGTTTTGTTTTTGTGATATCTCTATGAATGCATAGCATTAGAGAATGCAATCACAGGACACCGATAAAAAGATAGATTAATTATTTAAAAATATTAGATTCTTGTAAAACAAATTTTTTGTGGTAACTTAAATTTATGTATTGATGGACCTTCAAACGGTGATAATTTAAAAACAAAAAATAATTTCAAAGTATCCCCAAGTATTAAAGATTGAATATGATTGTCAAATTCAATAGCATTGTCTTGGTTTACAAACACAAAAACTATATCTCTATAAGAACAAATTTGATGTTTTTGTTAATAAATATTCTATTTTATAAGTATTTTCTTGGTACATAACTCTTTTCGAGAAAGAAAGAATATTATTGTTTGTTTTTAATTATAATACATTTTTTCTGGCAAATTCATTACTTTTGATTTATAAAAATTAGTCTCTTGAAAGAATCCATTCGATTTTCTGAATTACAAAAATTTTTGTTTGTTTATTGAAAATCTAGCTGATTCTCATTATTATGTTTACTTTTTTAGGATGTTTCTTAAAGGAATGTATATTGTGGACAAGAATCATGTTTACAAATAAGAGTGTTTGATGTTTGAAGATTATAGTCAGCTTTCAAATAAAAAATATATAAATGCACATTCACAAAATTGTGAGAACAAAGAAAACATCTATACACATTGTGAATTATATAAACTGCATTTTTCTTAAATTATTAATAAATGTCGATACTGCAAAACTCAAATTCAGTTTTTATGTTTATTTTTGTATAAAATACCACACGCCCCGACTTTAGCACGGGTATTCTAAATGTAAAATGTGATAATATGTAACTTTGCAGTCTAGGAACTTTATAAATGTGTCGAACTTTAAAAGGGAACTATCTATACGGATATATACGAGTATATATACCGTTTATACACTGGCGGTCACGAAAACCGCATCACCTCAAAATAACATGAAAATACGAAAGTAATGATTTTTATGTTAAGGAATATTTATTTTTTTTTAAATATTATTACGATTTTAAAATTATGCAAAGTGTAAGAACGGAAAAATATTACTGGAAAAATAATACTTATGTATTATTTTTGACAAAAACTCGAAATTTTTAAGAAAATTTAATTTATTTTTATAACATTCAAAACTAAACAATATCTATTAGTCTTTAAAGTGGTTTTCAAGAACTAACATGAAGCTACGAAAAAAAAATATCAGTAGGATGTTGCTCCTCCTTTAGCCCGTATTACAGCCATTATCCTTGACGGCATCAAACCAACCAAAATTTATTTATTTAAGCCATTGATTTGAATAAGATCTACAGGCTAGATTTTACAAAATATACAACAAATTTTTTCTTACTATAATTAAAAATAAAACTAAAAGTAATTATTATTTATAAGTTTTTCGAACATGGCTTTTTATAGAAAAAGGTCAATTTCTGTAATTGAAGATAATTCATTAAATTCAATAAGAGACTTCGTAAGTTGTTTAATTTGTTTTATAGCATTTAATAAAAAAATCTTAGTTTGACGAGTAGTCCTGATTGGAACAATAAAATAATTTGACTAAGCAGCATTGAGCAATCATTAAGGAATTGAGCAATCATTAAGGAATTAATAAGACTTCTACTCTCTAACGACTTCAGATCGATGACTAAAAATCGCGACTTATATGAAATTCCTGGAAATTTAAGGAAAAAAGAGAAACTTTTAAAAATGTTTTCTGCATCATTTCAAGGCGATTTGTATGAATAGCATAAAAATGATTCCAAATAATTGCCGCGTATTCCAACCTTGATCTTACAAATGCAGTAAATAGAAGCTTACACGTATAGGGGTCCCTAAATTCGTCACTATTACGTCGTACATATGCTAACATAAGCTTTCGGTATTACGTAGTTCAAATGATTTACAAATGTTAATTTGGAGTCTAGCAAAACGCCCAGATCCAGCATTTCTGCTACTACCTTTAAACGAGAATCTGCAATAAGAAATGTAGACACTATATTTCTGTTTAATTTCGAGAAAGTGATATGAAAACACTTTTTAACATTTAAAGCTAAACAATTTGTAAGGCATCATGTATTTAACCTATTTATATCATTTTGTATATCACAAACATCGGATACACATTGAACTTTTAAAAATATTTTTGGATCGTCCGCATATAAGAGATAATTTATGAAAGCATGATCCAATATCATTAATAAAAAGAATAAAAAATAGCGGCCCAATGATACTACCTTGAGGAACACCCGAAGAGGCAACAAATTATTTAGATTTCGTACCATCCAACAGTTCATGGCATAGTCTATCGCGCAAGTACGATTCTACCCATTTCAAAAAAGCGGAATGAAAACCAAGGAGATACTTTATCAAAAGCCTTTGAAAAATCAGTATAAACAGTGTCAACATGAACTCGATCCTTAAAGGCTGAAAAGCAATAAGCTGTAAAAACTGCCAAATTAGTAACAGTTGCTATCAAGCACATACATTTCATTTGTGGTATTAACATTTATTGGAGTGAGATTACGCTCATTTGCAATGTATGACCAAGAGAGTTTATTGAGATTAAAATCGCCTAAAACACAAAAATTAACATTGGATTTATCTATATCCGTTAAATTTAAAATATTATCTACATGAGCAAAATACAAAATGTCTGAGCTATTAGGTGGTATATAGGAAACACAAAAAATAAATGATTCTTTCGATCCAAAAACAGAAACACAAAGCTGATCAAGCAAAGTTTCGTAATTACTTAGATTATGTACAGACGAACGCCTTTATGACACCCAGTTATTAGAGCATCTCTATCTTTACGATAAACTTGGTAAAGAGAGGGATCAAAAAATTCACCGTCGCCAAAATCTTCGTTGAGGCAAAACAATATTCGATTTTGTCCTAAGACGAAATATATTTTGATAGTAGATCTTTAGGGACTGTAGCTTATTTTGTTTTATGTTGTTTCCTTTGAAAAAAATCGAATGGACGAACTGTAATATTTGCTGGCCAGAGCGTTGGGTCGAAGAGCTTTTCATACAGAGTGGAAGCTACACCCAACTTAAAATGTATGCTTCGTAAGCTATCAATATTCGCATCTTTGTCAGACTGTAGCAAGCTAGATGATTTTCGTCAATTTTTGCACAAATTCAGCAGGGATAGTGTGAATAGCGGAGGCCGACAATGGAGAACTAAAAATATTGGCAGAATTAGCATTCAAAGACGCGGGCCAATATTATTTTTCGACTCAACAAGTGGTGTTTTATTATTATTGTTTTGCTTTGCTATATTAGTATTAAACAGTTTAGTCTTATGGTTTAGGGAATCATAAAGAGTTCCGCGTATAGTTTTCACTTCATTTGTAAGAGAACAAATTGCAAACGCAACATCATTTTCGGCTAATTTATTTTTTACAGAACAAAGTTCGAGTTGCAAATTGTAAATTTATTTATTTTATAATTTTTTCTCATTTACTAGAGAGCTAATCATTGAAAGAGCGCGGGCATTATCAGATTTAAGAGAAATGACTTCATTATAAATCAATTGAAGAGTTATTTCATTTTCGGATGGTCGTTGGGATGAAACCGGTTTAGGCTGATGTTGTACTATATTAGCTCAGCATTCAATTTTGTCACATTGTACTGCATTTGTTGCTTGGGCTGAGTGACTTTTTCTATTGAAGAGACCGTACCATTGTCATTATTCTCTTTTTGTTTTAACGAGACGCAAGCATTGTTTTTATTGCCGACAGCGTTTTGGTTCACATTAGCTACCGGTGGGGGCGTACGTATGGAGTTTCGCCGCGCAACCGAACAGGCCATGCAAATATATGGGTTGCATGACTTTTGCATAAAGTCCAAATCAATTTGCATCAAATTAACACATTTTAAATAAAGAAGTTAATTGCATATTGTACAAAGTACAGTGGGTTGACTTCGATCAACCTTTTGATCACATACACAAGGCATAATTAAAATAATTTAAAAATTTGCACAAAAGTCAAAATAGTGTCCAAGTGAACGATTACAGCCGAAACGAGACGGAAAACTAGCTCCAAAGAATCGATCGCTGCGAACGTGCTCGCGGTGGATATATTTTGAGATTTAAACTGCGATACTACCAACAGTGTGGCACCACCAATTAGTGGATCCTAAGTGGACCTTAATGAAAGTACGTTAGTGACGCTGACAGTTATTGTGGGTGACAAGAACAGCTGATATTGCTATTATTTATTTCCGATACGACTGTCTCTATCAGTACTGAATTTTATTGATTTACTGTTTTTTAATAATCAATTCAATTTTAAGATTATTAAAATTTCACAAATTAAAAAGCTGTTAAGTGCAAACAAAAAGGCTTGCTTGGACTCACAAACACAACAAAATCGTAACACAGGAGCCTAGGATTAAACTGTGCGATCTTTATGGTTTGTACGAATAATAAATACAATAGTTTTTTGGACATTTTAGGGTTAATAAACACTTCCGAACGATTGCAGTTTTATTAAATGTCGCAATTTTTTTTTATTTTCGGGCTTCTAGTCATCAACTTTGCGCTTCATAATATGCCATAAGTGCCCGATAGGATTCAAATCGGGCGAGTTTCCCGGCCAAGGCGTGAAATTCCGATGTCCGTGAATATTTTTTCAAGCTGTAAAAAAAGGATTTTATTTTTGAATGTTCTATTTTTAATTTTACATTCTGTAAGAATTAAATAAAAGATAGCATGCAAAATTTACCGATTTTGCACGGTGGCAAGGCGCAGAATCGTCCTGGAAAATTGCGTTCATACTGCAGGATAAAGGCACTAAGTTTTCTTTTATGACTTTGCCATATTTTTCAGCATTCATAGTTCCTTCTAAAAAGTACAAAGGACCACGTACGTAGTAGGAAAAGCATCCCCATCATCTAACTGTGGGAATTTCACTGTTTTTACAATACAGTTTTCTTTATAACGTTCACCATTGGAACTGCACACGTACGGCAAATTATCGGTGCATAGCAGGTTAAATTTGCTTTCATCAGACCAGATGACATTTTGCCACTGCTCCAGTATCCAGTTTTTAGCCCAAGTTAGACGCGCTTTTCTCATTTTTCCAGTCAACAATGTCTTTTTTGCAGGACGCCTTCAATATAAACCATATTTTCGCAGTCTCCGGCGTACAGTTTCAACACTAATATTTACGCAATGATAGGTTTCTAGCTCGGCCCGAATAGATACTGCACTTTTAAATCGATCCTTTGTGCTAATATTTTTTATAAGGCTATCAATTCTGTTACTGGTTACACGTTTAGGACCAGATCTTTTTTTTCCTTTCCAGGGACTTCATAGCATTTTGTTTTTTTTTTTAAACGGACAATTGTGGAATGTGAGCAACCCAATTTTTCAGAAATTTTCCGGTAGAAAAGTCCTTGGTCCACTAATGTAAGTACCGCGATTTTTTGTCATGTGTCAGCTGCTTATATTTTGCACACATTACTGAACTTATTTCACAAAAAATCCTTTGCGTTAAATGCACTAGAATAACTAATTTTTGTTGTCGACACATTTGGAATAATTTAAACCGTGAAATCCTCTTTATCGTAGCAAGAAAAAATAAGTAAATTACCCAAATTTTTACATATTAAAAAAGTGTTGCCAGTTGTGCGGTTTTCGTGATCGCCATACATATTATTTATGTCCGAACCAAGAACGATGATGATAGGCTGTAATTGGAGTTTCAGTTAAAAGTACTTGATTGGCAAATCATTAACTTTTCTGCCATAGTCGTTTATAGTATTTACGTGGAGAATGCAACTAGCTTGCGAATAGGAAAGCTTCTTTAGAAGTGATACTACCAATATCAGTGTTTAAGCCACCCTTATATACATTTTCAACTGATAATTTTATGAGAATTTATGAGAATACACTGATATTTAAGAAAAATGGTTATACGTTCAATCTTCAAAGTAATAGCCATTGCTAGCTACACTATTTGCCCATCTCTCTGGCAATTTGTGAATGCCTCGCCTGTTCGTTTCTGAGTCAAATCGAGCCTTTTTTTTCACATTTTCGTACGAATCGAAGCCGCATGGGGGAGGGCTTCCTAGCTGTATGAATCTACCAATTCCCGAGTCTGTTTGTTTTGATGTGATGGTGCATTGTCATCAAGTAAAATCACTTTGTGTTGCCTAGCTTGACATTCTGGACGTTTTTGGCGCAAAGCACAGTTTAAATCGGCCAAACCAGATAACACGATAAAAAACACAGTCTTCTTTCCGAAGCGATTTGGCTTTGCTGTCGATTTGGCCGGTGTATGGAGCTTAAAATATAATCGTTTACTTTTGGGATTCTCGAAATAGATCCATTTTTCATCGCCAGTAACAATTCGATAAAGATATTACTTTCTTTTGTACCTGACGAGCAACATTTCAGAGGTGGTTCCCACCTTTAAAATCGATCCCATGGCTTTTAAACGTTGAGAAATGCATTGTTGGGTCACATTTAAGTGACATTTAAGTGACACAAGTTGTTCTTACGTTTGACCATCATCCTCATCGAGTAAAGCTGCGGCATTTTCAAACTTTTTCGGTAGTCTTCCACGTTCTTCGTTTCTCACATCAAAATCGCCACTTTTAAATTTATTGAACCACTCGTTGCACTATGTGTTGCCTAGAGCGTGCTGGCCGTAAGCTGCCACAAGCATTCGATGAGATTCCAAAGCAGATTTCTTCAATTGGACACAGAAAATCAATGATGTCCGCATATCGTAGTTTGTAGGCACAAAATTCGAATTCGAATTGTATGAAACTCAATTGTTTATGAACTGAATATTGTTGACAGAACTAAATGCGAAGAAATGGCTCCAATGATTTGGTTCGACAGAGCGTATAGTTGTACTTAGCGACACAGAGATGTCAATACCGGTTTCATACTTGTACACCTGTAAGTATTTTTATGCATTTATTATTTATTTGCATTTTTATTTTCAAGTACTGGTAAAGATGTTATCCCATATCTTAGTGTACTTCTATTTTTGTTGCATAAATTGAAATTGAAATATACATATGTATTAGGGCGTAAAGATTTTCTACAAGCAACAAAACAAGAAATATTCTTTGAATTCCGAGTAAAAAAATGTTTTCATACAAATGTGTGTGTAAATATTCAGGGTGTTTTTTTTAGAAGTGTGGTTTTCAAAAAGAAATAAAACGCATATAATTTAATGTTATGGCCAAGAATTTAGCTTTATTATAAAGATAAGGATTTGCCACTATGTTTTAAAAACGATTTCGGGCAATTGGATGTTGCCGCGGCTGGTTCGAATAAATTCCAGCCCAGAGTCCCAATTTTCGACCACTTTTTGCAGCAATTGGGGCCGTATGTCAGTGATAACGCGCCGAATATTCTCTTCCAAGGCGTCAATCGACTTGGAGGCCACGTCACAGGCCCACGACGCGAGATAATGCGCTCACCAAAAGTTTCCTTCAATAAATTGATTGTTTCGTTTTCTGTATGGCATGTAGCGTCGTCTTGTTGGAACCAAAGGTCGTCCACATCAACATCCTCCAATTCAGGCACGAAAAGTCATTAATCATGGCTCTATAGTGTTCCCCATTGACTGTAACATTATGACCGGATTCATCTTTGAAGAAATATGGACCTTTGCCCATAGAGCACACCAAACAGTGACTTTTTGAGGATGTAACGGCGTCTCAACAATGGCTTGTGGATTATGATCAGTTCAAATGCGACAATTTTGCTTATTAACGTACCCATTCAACCAAAAGTGAGCTTCATTAAAAACGCCAATTGAAGGAATATTTCGGACGTTGAGGATAGCTTTAAAATTTCATTCCTACAAAATATTATCGATGACCACTTGATTAAAGTTTCAACCTGTTGTGTTTAAACCAAATTTTGTTTTCTTAAGCTCTGTTTAAGCAACCCTAATGCACCTTTTCTTTCCTATTCATTTTCTCTGTTCTTATCTCTTTTTGTTCTATATTTTTCTTTAATTTTTTTCAATATTTTGCTTTCTTTTTCTGTCCCTTAGTTCTTCTCTAGAACAAATTGACACAGGTCGGTTGGGCTCTTAAATAAATTTGTCGTACAATTTTTCATTTTAATAAATGTTGTTAAATATTAAATACGAATTCTGAGTGTTTAATTTTCAATCTTTCCTTTAAATATTTCATTCCCGAATTAAACATGGTCCTTCGAGCCGAATAGTGATCCAACGCAAAATCTACCACCACAAAATCACACAACAGCACAGCTAGTAGACCCAAAGGAAAAAATTACCTTCCATATAAGTAAGTACAAGTTCTTTTTTTTCCATAAATTCTACTTGTAACTTACTATAGGTACATAATATTTTAAGTTTTCCCATTTTGAAAATGTTGTGTATATATTTTTTATATTATTTGATTAAATATTGGGTCTATCGTACAAATATTCTTTGTATGTACATACATATAGTAAATAAGTTCCGTGTACAACAACAAATACACACTTATTGCTCTATAGAAAGTTCCTTGCTATTTTCGTTTGTGCTATATTCGTTACACTGTGTCATATATTTGTGCCATATATTTAGTTACACTCTAACTGATTAAATTATGGATTTTTATATTATTACTTACTTACTTACTTAGCTGGCGCTACAACCGATGATCGGTCTTGGCCGCCTCCACAAAGCTTCGCCAGTCACTTCTGCTATGCGCGCGCTGGCGCCAGTTGATAAGGCCAAGTGCAGTCAGGTTGCCCTGCACCTGGTCTTTCCAACGGAGATTAGGACGTCCCCTTCTGCGTGATCTCCACCGTGGTTCGAATAAAACACCCTTCTAGCCGGAGCGCTTTCTTCCATTCGCTCAACATGACCCAGCCAGCGAAGCCGCTGGAGTTTTATACGCTTGACTATGTCAGTGTCGGCGTACAGCTCATACAGCTCATCGTTCCATCTTATTCGATACACGTCGTCCACGCATACTGGACCGTAGATCTTACGGAGTATCTTCCTCTCGAACGCTCCTAACAGCCTCTCATCATTGATGGTCAATGTCCACGTCTCTGCGCCATACATTAGGACGGGAAGGATGAGGGACTTATAGAGCGTTATTTTCGTCGGTCGAGAGAGGGCTCTACTTCTCAATTGCCTACTGAGCCCGTAGTAACACCTGTTGGCAAGAGTTAGTCTCCGCTTGATCTCAAGGCTGACATTATTGTTGGTGTTTATGCTGGATCCTAGATAAACGAAATCCTTGACGACTTCAAAAGTGTAGTTGTCAACAGTGACATTTTGTCCAAGACGCCGTGACTCTTTGTTTGTTGACACAAGGTATTTCGTTTTGTCCTCGTTCACCACTAGACCCACACGACGAGACTCCCTTTCCAGGTTGGAGAATGCTGCACTGACTGCTCGAGCGTTTTTGCCAATGATGTCAATATCATCAGCGTATGCTAGCATGACACTCTTGTAGAAGATAGTGCCAGAGATGTCGATGTTCGCAGCTCGAATTATTTTCTCCAGCATTAGGTTAAAGAAGTCGCACGATAGGGAGTCACCTTGTCTGAAACCTCTTTTGGTATCAAATGGTGCGGAGATGTCTGTCCCAATTTTCACTGCGCTGGTGGTGTTGGTCAGTGTCATTTTGCAAAGACGAATGAGCTTTGCAGGGATACCAAAATCAGACATTGCGGCGTACAAGTGATCCCTAATCGTGCTGTCGAAGGCGGCTTTATAATCGACAAATAGATGATGGGTGTCGATCTGTTTTTCTCGGGTCTTTTCCAGGATTTGGCGTAGTGTGAACCAGGCCTGAAGCCACACTGATAAGGTCCAATCAGTTTGTTGACGATGGGCTTCAGTCTTTCGCACAGTACGCTCGATAGAACCTTATATGCAATATTAAGAAGGCTGATCCCACGGTAGTTGGCGCAGATCGTGGAATCACCCTTCTTATGGATTGGGCAGAGTACGTTGAGATTCCAATCACTTGGCATGCTTTCATCTGACCATATTCTGCATAGAAGCTCATGCATGCGTTTTTTGAGCTCTTCGCCTCCGGTCTTAAACAACTCAGAAGGCAGGCCATCTGCTCCTGCAGCCTTATTGTTTTTCAACCGACCAATGGCTGTTAAGACCTCCTCATAGTCAGGCGGCGGTACTTCAACGCCGTCAGTGATTGGGGTTTCCGGAGTGGGTTCCGCAGTGGCGGGATTATTGCCGTCTTCGCCATTAAGCAGCTGCGAAAAGTGCTCCCTCCATAATCTCATTATGCCCTGGATATCTGTCACCAGATTTCCATCTTCATCCTTGCAGGAAGAGGCCCCGGTCTTCAAACCAAGAGTCAGGCGTCTTATTCTTTCAAAGAATTTTCGGACCTCGTTCCTGTCCCGCAACATTTCGATATCATTGAACTCGCGTCTTTCTTCATCTCTTTTCTTGCGCCTGAAAAGACGTTTCTCCTCCCTCCTCAACTTTCTGTATCGCTCCTTAGCAGCTCGCGTTGCAACTGACTGCAGGGTGGCTCTGTAGACTGCGTTTTTTGCTTCAGTAGCATCGCGACACTCTTGGTCGTACCACATATTTCTCCGTCGACGGTGGTAGCCTAGCACCTCTTCGGCAGCCGTACGCATAGAGCGGGAAATCTGCGTCCACTGTGCGCATATATCATCAAGTTGAGGGGTGTTTTGCGAAAGGAGAAGTGCAAGTTGGTTGGCAAAGACTTTGGCTGTCTGTTGTGATTGCAGCTTTTCGACATCCAGCTTTCTCTTTGTACCTATCCGTACGCGATTTGCTACACATATACGTGTGCAGACCTTGGCTGCAACCAAGTAGTGGTCTGAGTCGATGTTTGCACCACGTATTGTGCGTACGTCTAGTACATTAGAAGCGTGCCTTCCGTCGATCACAACGTGATCAATTTGGTTTCGTGTGTTTTGATCAGGGGACAGCCAAGTGGCCTTAGGGATATCCTTATGTTGGAATCTGGTGCTACTAACTGTCATGTTTCGTGCCGCGGCGAAGTCGATCAGTCTCATACCGTTATCGGTGGCTTCGTCGTGGAGACTGAATTTTCCGATCGTCGGACCAAAGAGACTCCTTGCCCACCTTGGCATTAAAGTCGCCTAACACGATTTTAACATCGTGGCGGGGGCAATGCTCATAAGCTTTGTCGAGGAGCTCGTAGAAGTCATCTTTGGTCGTTTCATCCTTCTCATCCGTCGGGGCATGGACACAAATTAGGCTGATGTTGAAGAATTTTGCCTTGATGCGGATAGTGGCTAGGCGCTCGTTCACCGCCGTGAACCTCGAGACTAGATGACGCAGTCTCTTCCCAACCACAAATCCAACACCAAATTCGTGTCTCGACGCATGACAGCTGTAGTAGATATCACAGGATGCTCTTTTGGAGCAACCCTGTCCCGTCCATCGCATTTCCTGTACAGATTTTTATATTATATATAAATATAATATAAAAATTATGGAACAAATTATCGAAATTATCTACGAGAAAAGGCTTCATTACTCGACGCAAAACCAATAGAAAAGAAAAGCACTCTTCTCGTGTTAAATCCTTTTCTAGACAAGGAGAATATTCTTCAGAGTGAATGGTCGTCTCGCTCACGCCGCTCTTAGCTACAACGAACGACGTACTATCGTCATTGCCGAGAATTCTCGCTATTTTATATTTGGAATTTCTCCATAATATGTTACTCCATGCCGAAGTCAGTCTCATTCTTCGCATGGTGAAGCAGGAATATTTCATTCCTCGCCTAAAATTAAAAATAAAAAAGTGCATTTTCCAATGCAAAGCTTGTACTACCTACAACGCGAACCCAAATTATGGCTGCTCTCCCCTTGAGCGCTGTAATTTACCATTGAGTGTTTCCCTACTAATCTGTGCATCTTTCCAGTACTCCACAGTTCCAGTCCGCGGACGAAGGTTGTGCAACACAGCTCAACATGACTCACTCCGCTGTGGTGATCGCTGTTTCGGTCAAGAGATTAATGTTCTTTAATACAACCCCAAAGACCAGCCAATGCTATCATTCCGGCACAGCCCGCTAACGCCGCCATCCGTACCATCCGAATTCTCAAGACGTCCCACTTCCGAGGACACAGGGTCAAGGAGTTGTTCGGCGACGTTATAAGGACCCTGCAGCGCCTCAAGGAGGCATTTGATTTTACACTCGTGCAAGGGGCCGGGATGTTTAAGTCACCCTAATGCACCTTTTCTTTTCTATTCATTTTCTATATCCTTATTTCTTTTTGTTCTATATTTTTCTTTTTTCATCTATATTTTGGTTTTTTTTTCTGTCTCTTAGTTCTTCTCTAGAACCGATCGGTTAGGGTCTTAAATACATTTCTTGTACAATTTTCATTTTAATAAATTAATGTTGTTAAATATTAAATACGAATTCCCAGTGTTTAATTTTTAATATTTTCCTTTAAATTATTCATTTCTGAATTAAACAAGCTCCATCTGTAAAATATACAAAGCATAGATATTTACCTTCAGAAAAAAGACCGAAGGATTGAGATTTGAAGTTTGCCATAGATGATAACTTCGTTTTGTTTAGGAATACATTTTTTTCATTTTTCTTTAAGATTTCTATACACATCGTATAGTTTTCCCTTTGGGTTCGATTTCTCACAGCGTGGTATAAAGTATGTATCCTAATTTATGATAATATCAAAGCAGAACATTCAATAACTCAAAGGTTACGTTTTACAAAATAAGGTTATAAGTTATAAATATACGACGCTTGAAGCTAGTTCCCTTATTTCCGAGGAGGATAAATTTATTCCTCTTTTCAAAACCTCTCCATTAATAATGTCGGCAAGAAAATCTTGGTGCTTTGTAAGAATTCTCTTGGTCCCTCACAATAGCAACTAAGCTCTAGTCCCACAGAAGAGTTCGATAGGAATTGCTTAGCATCCTGAAGACTATAGATATTTTGACATAAATTCAATGTATAATTTTTACAAAATTGCATAATTAAAATAAAAATATTAACAAACAAATTTATATTATTCCTTATTGCTGGCCCTATCCTCGTAACCCAAAGTATTATTTATTAGAATTAATATAAAAGACTAAAACTAATTGAGAGACGAGTAGTAGCTGCCAGGGCATACAACTCGAAATATATATATGTATGTGTGTATTGTGAAGATATCCTCAATTAAATTTGTTAAATCACATTCTTTAAGAAAGTCAATTACAGTGTTTATATTCTCAACAGAAACTTCAGTTATCAATCTTGATGGTGAGATAGAACCAAAATATTTTATCCTAATAGTATCTAGTCTGTGGCATTCATTTATGGTAAAAGATGGTGAGCAGATGATGCGTTATCAAAAAATTGGTGTTGCGACTCTCCCGTGAGTATATGTTGATGTTCCCAATTCTGAGGACGTACAGGCTGGTGTCGCGATATGTTATTCGGAGCTGGCTTGCACGTGCGATTAAGGATAGCATAGCGGTGGTTAAAGCTTCTCCAGTCGGTCATTTTCACATCATTTAAGTCTACGCTTATCAATTTTTCTAAATCTGTATCTACCACTGCATTGAACATTGGGACTGTTTTCGATGCCATGCCCTTATGGCCAGGTACCCACATGAAGTTTATCTTGTTGGGGTTTTTTATGCACAGATCTCTTGTTTTCGTTAACAATTAGTTATTGTTGTATATACTTTGCAGAGCTATAATTGTTAACATGCTGTCGGTACAAATAACGAATTTGTCTTTGTTATGTTGCGCATAATCAGCTGCTTTGTATATTGCCAGTGCATCCCCGGTGAATACCGAGCAGTGTTTGGGTAGCTGGTCACCGCTATTCAGTGAGGCTTCTTGATTCACAATGGCAAAGGTAGTGGTGAGAGCGGTTGTTGAGCCATCAGTGTATAATATTTTCCAACTGTTCTTCGAGAAATAGCTGTTGGTATGTTGTATTGCTGGTTGTAGATCTGTTATACGCGTGTAGCCTTTTATTAAGGGCTAGAAACCAGGATGGTTGACAGTTAATTTTAGCGCACTTTGGGGGTGGCTTGATGTCTACTTGTTGACAAAATGCAGCATGGCGGCTAGAAGTAGACTTCAGTCTGTACCTGCGCTTGTGTCGTGAAGCAGTTATAAAGTCTTTATGCAGTAATTGGTTGGTTGTAATAATAAGTTTGGAAATGAGCACCCATGTCGCCTCAGTTACCTGATCTTTGATGGCGGGAAGCTTCTGGTGAGGTATATTTTATCGGAGAGGTCGGGAAAGCGTTTATACTACGACGAACAGCCATGTGGTATGGAGCATTTAGTAGCTTGATGTTGGTGTTTTGCAGTCCAACCATAGATCGGAAGTCCGTAATCTATCTTAGATAGTATTAAGTCCCTAGTTACGTTGATTAATGGGGATTAAAGAATGCCTAGATGACAAGTAGTTTACTACATTGAGCCTGCCAACAAAGTTTTTCCCTAAATATATACAGTGTGGTGGTCGCTGTGGCGTAGTGGTAGTGCGTTGGACTGCTACGCAGAGTGTCAGGGTTCGAGTCTCGGCACAGACAAAATCAAAAAATATAAAAAAAAAATTTTCTACACGGCCTCACCGCTTGGCAGGCAATGGCAAACCTACAAGAGTAAAAATTGCTATGAAAAGCTTTTCACTTCGCCGTTCGGATTCGGCATTAAACTGTAGGTCCCTTCCATTCATGTACAAATATAACACGCACAACATGAGTGGATGCGAAAAGCTCGGCCTAGGCCCTCCATGGGCTGTTGTGCCATTAAAAGTAAAGTATACAGTGTGGCTTAAATGTAAATTTATTGTCAAAAATAGTACCTAGAATTTGTAAATAGTTTACTCTTTCAATAGTTAAGTTATCCACTGATAACTCGGGGAAATATACAATTACGTTTTTTGATCATATGTAAGATTTTACATTAACCGATAGATAAGGTCCACCTGACTGCAGACCCCATTCTTTTAGATCCAGAATAATATTTTTAAATGTATTATTTACAGTAATTATGTCTTTTTCTTTAGTAAATATTATAGCATCGTCTGCGTTAATAGATAAATTAATATTTTTATAATTTAGAATGATTATATTTAATTGTTCAAAATTAAACACGTGATGTTGGAGGTGCAGCAGTGCGTCTGTCATACTGTGTTTGTTTTTGAAGGCTACCTGGTTATGACTAATGAATTTGTTTTTAGTTATGAACCACATAAGCCTTTCTGCCAACATTTTGTCTACAACTTAACTCATACAGGAGATTAGAGAAATCGGCCGATAACCATTGATATCTTGCGACATTTTGTTTGGCTTGAGTATAGGTAGAATGATGGCTGACTGCCAAACATGGGGATAAATTGCAAAATTGCATTGAGCATTAGTTCAGTCAATATAGGATAGTGATCGCTCCCATAGATACAATCACCTACCTTCCAAGTGCACCTCGGACTTAGCTGGGAAGAAACAAGTGTAAGGTCCACATGGGTAAATGTGCGGTGCGTCTTAAATGAGTAGGTGACCCATTACTAAGAACCACGAGATTTTCTGAGAGAATAATATTTTCGATTATGGTACCCCTTGAGTTGGCTTTACTGAAGCCCCAGAGAGCGCTGAGAGGTTAAAATCACCTGTTAAAATTATATGTGAGTTAATTTGATGTACATATGTAAGATATTATCTCATCTTCAGAAAAAATTTTATTTGGCGGGATATACTTATTTATTATTGCAAATTTTAAATTTAAATTTAATCCTATTGCTAAGGAGGAGATGTTGGAGTTTAAAATGATTATCTTATGGGAAATATGTCGCTTAACAAGGATGTCTACACCTTGTTTAGATGACTGATTATTAGCTAAGTTGGAAAAATATCCAACATATGCTTTTGATGTAATTACGTTTAGAGTTTTGAATGGAATATGGGTTTCTTGAATACGTATGTATAACATCCGGGTTACTTTACTTTACTTACTTTTAATGGCACAAAAGCCCATGGTGGGCCTAGGCCGAGCTTTTCGCATCCACTCATGTTGTGCGTGTTATATTTGTACATGAATGGAAGGGACCTACAGTTTAATTCCGAATCCGAATGGCGAAGTGAAAAGCTTTTCATAGGCAATTTTTACTCTTGTAGGTTTGCCATTGCCTGCCAAGAGGTGGTGCCGTATAGAAAAATTATTTTTATTACTTTTTTTTTTATTTTGATTTTGCCTGTGCCCCGGACACTCTGCGTTGCAGTCCTACGCACTACTACTACACCACAGCGACCACTAACTAACATCCGGGTTTCTGTCTTTTATTAGTAAAGAGAGTTCGAAATAATTATTAAAATATCCTTTTCCATTGTATGAGGTATCTTAAACAGCATATGGGATATAAGAAAATAATTGTTGTGATTATGAATTTATAAAAAAAAATAATTTCATGATTATTGATCTGCATAATTAAATGCATGCATCAATGATCGATATCAAGGGTTATGCTGCTGTCGTCATACATGCTAGAGTATTTTACTTTTGAATAATTATTGTGAGATTATAATTCTGTGTGATCGATGTTTACTGTTGTGAGATTTGGTAAATGTTCAAGAGATGATCGTGTTGCATTACTTGTTGATGGGTTATTGTTATTTGTGAGTTGATATTTGAAGAGTTAGAAGAAGTTGAGAGAGGTGTATAAGAGACTGTAGAAGATTGTTGAGTATAAGTAGAAGTAGTGTTTTCTGGGGGAGAGAGAGACACTGAGTGTGCGTTAGTATGGGCAGACAGATCTGCATTAACTGTATGTTTGCTTTGTGTTTGATTTTGATCTTTTGAGTTGTTTTCAATTGGAGGAGAAGTAACAGCTGAAGACTTTTGAGGGGAGTGTTGAAGATGGCATCGTCAAGGTTTTTCCCGAGCTTGGCTGGAAGAAGTTGTAGCTAAGATGCCAGAATGTTAGAAAGGTAAGTTTGAATTATCGGACTTACCAAGACGCAGACTGGTCAGAGGGTCCGTTTGGATAACTGGACCTTCCATGAAATCAAGCGGGCTACTCACACGTATCCGTGATCAAAACGGAGGTTTGGATACGAGGCAATGGAGGTACTGAAGCCGAAGTAGGGGTACCGTCCTCACCTACACCCGGGGAGAGTGCATTTTCGCATCCAGGACAAGGGAGAGGATAAGGCGTAAAGGTAGATTCGGTCACTAATCATGACAGAAATTACAATTACGCAGATTAACTTGCAGCATAGAAAATCGGCTACTACATTACTATGCAGTAGTCATGCAAAACTGTAGACATGTCCTCGCATAATACTAATTCAAGAACCATGGGTATGCTACAAACGTATCTTTGGCCTTGGTACCATTACGTGGGGACAAATCCTTAAATGTGAAGAAAGTAATCGACCGCGTGCTTGTATTATCATGCCGCGGATGATTGAATGCACAATGCTCAGACAATACTGTTCTCAAGACATTGTTGCTGCAAAAATAAAGTACTGGAAAGGTGGGAGTAGTGTCGAAACTATAAGGGTGTCGGCCTACCTGTCGTACGACTACACTACCTCTTCCTTCAAAGGAATTAGTGGAAGTCGTCCAATACGCGGAATCACAGTGGGCTGTGATGCAAATTCACAGAACATTGTATGGGTGGCAGTAAATGTAATCCCAGGGATCCCAGACATTCTGTCAACTGATTTGGTGATCCAAAATGTTGGTAACAAACCAACTTTTGTGACCAACAGAAGACAATAAGTGATTGATCTTACGCTAACCAATAGGAAGGTGGCAGATCAGATCACCCAATGGCGAGTCCTAGTAGAGGTCTCTCTCTCAGATCATAGAATTATCGAATTCCGGCTGGGTACTGACATTATGCCTATACCTAGTGGACGGAATCCGCGCAAGGCGGACTTGGATAGGTTTGGTGAGCTTCTTGTGGAGCGAATACCAACCCTTAATAAACTTCGAACTGCAGCTATGATCGAAGAAGCGACCAATAGATTTGAAGGGACTTTGATTGGCTGCTACGAGGAGGTGTCCGCTTAGAGCGAGTAGACAAGGCAAGGCAGTCCCGTGGTGGAATGCTGAACTTTCGAAGCTTCGCAAACGATCTAGAAATCTACTGAATAGGGCCCTAAAAACCCGAAAGGAAGTTGACTGGACCAGTTTCCATATTGTTCAGAAGGAGTATAAGAAGAAAGTGAGTTCCACCAAATTTGACTCTTATAGAAACTTCTGCAATGAGGTGGAAGGAATGAAGGAATCAGCAAGACTGTGTAGGGTTCTGCAGAAAGACCAAACAGCTTGATTCTCTTCGCATGCCTGATGGTACTTTTACCACTTCCAGATCAGAGACCTATAACACACTCATAGCGATCCACTTTCCGGGAAGCAGGATTATACCCACTACGGTGAGTAGTGGTGGGGTCAATGGTACGAGTGGTAGAACCACCAGGCTCAATTGGTATTCTGCGTCGGAAGTAGTGACAGAAGAGGCAATAAAGTTCTCTTTCTCCTCTTTTGAAAACAATAAGTCCCCAGGACCTGACAAAGTTTACCCGATAATGCTAAAAAGAGGTGGAGACAGACTGATAGGGGCCTTGAAAAAGATCTTTACGGCCTGTCTTGCTCATGGCTTCATACCATCTCTTTGGCGACAAGTCAGAGCAGTTTTTATTCCTAAACCAGGGAAGGATGATTACACACTGGCTAAAAGTTTCGGACCGATTAGCCTGACCTCTTTCATGCTAAAAAGCCTGGAACGAATGGTAGAGAAGCACATTCGGGCAAAGGTACTGCCAGTGTGTCCTCTCAGTAATAACCAACATGCCTACCAGGGAGGAAAATCCTGCGAATCAGCGCTGCATGATCTTGTAAGCAAGGTAGAAGCAGGACTGGAAGCGGACAAGTACACTCTGGGGGTCTTTGTGGATATTGATGGGGCTTAGACAGGGCTGCCCCCAAGAGGTGTTCTCTCTCCTCTGCTGTGGTGCTTCGTTGTTGACTCATTACTAATGGAAATGCAAGATCTCAGATTTCACGTCCAAGCGTATGCGGACGACGTCTGTGCACTCACATCTGGTAAATCCTTGCGGATGGTCTGTATTAAAATGCATAAAATCCTGGAAAAATTTGTTGAGTCGTGCACTGGCCAGGGCCTTTCTGTCAATCCTAGTGAAACGACTCTTGTTCTATTTACTAGGAAGCGGAAGCTGGAGTGTTTAAAACTGACTGAAAGGCGTGACCCTCAGTCTTGCTATGGAAGTGAAATATCTAGGTGTAACCCTAGATCGGAAAGACGCACGTCTTAACAAAGCTAGATCGCGCATTGAAGGTTTTCCACCAATTTCGCCGAGCCTTTGGTAGGACCTGGGGCCTGAGACCTACTGTGGTCCTTTGGATATACGGATATACACAACACTTATCAGACCGATAATCACATATGCTTCGGTGGTTTGGTGGCGCCGAACTATGGTTGCATCCTCAGTCTTGGCATTGAACAGGCTACGTATGCATTAGCATAACGGACGCCATGAGTACCACCTCTGGTAACGCCCTTTACGCCATGCTTGACTTGCTCCCACTGGACATACAGATCCAACAAGAAGCGTTGAAGGCGACATGTCGGCTATACTCTTATGGGTATTGGCTCGATAACAAAACTTCGGGTCATGGAGAAATCTTCAAGAGGTTGTCAGAGCAATATCCATTGCTACTGGCCCCGAAAGAATGCCTCATACCCGTGGTTACTTTCGGAAAAAAATATGAAGTTAGCTTCCCGAAGCGTGAACAATGGAGCAATCCAGAGGTAGTGCTGGAGAATCTGACGGATATCTTCTTCACTGACGGATCCAAGACCGATGAAGGTAATGGAGCTGGATGGCACTTAAACGAAGGTGTTAATTGCTACTATTCCTTGGGTGGGTTGGCAACTGTCTTCCAGACAGAAGTTTTCGCCATCTTTAAAGTTGCGGAATGGATAATTGAAAGAAAATGGCGCGGGAAACGTATAGGTGTCTGTAGCGACAGTCAGGCTGCACTTAAGGCTCTGGAGAACGCGAGAATTACTTCAAAGATTGTCCAAGAAACTTAGATCAGTCGCAAGACTGAATCAGCTCCATCTTATCTGGGTTCCTGGGCACTGTAGAGTTCCTGGGAATGAGAAAGCCGACGAGTTGGCCAACTGTGGATCAAAGAACATGCCTTTGGGACCAGAGCCAATAGTCGGGACCAGTTTGGCAGGTGCAATGCATTGGATAAAATCTTATGCTAATGATTTACATAAGAGACGCTGGTCCAGTCTAAACATCTGTAAAACGGCTAAGTGTTTTGTGATTTGTCCAAACAGGAAGGCAGCAGAATTCCTTTTTAAATTAGGGCCAACATATAACCACCATCGGCATCACCGAGGACCCGACCTGTACACCTTGTCTGGAGGAGGTGGACAGCACAGAGCATTTTCTCTGCACATTTCCCGCCTTTGCCAGAACGAGATGGCGCATTTTGGGTTTCGATGTCACAGGAATGGACAGAGTTCACTCCTTCCCCTTCTGCGATCTTGTGAGATTTGTGAGAGAATCCGGAAAATTTGCGGATAACTATAACTAACTATATATAACCCTATAACCCTATAACCCCTTTTTCAACTTTTTCCCTCTTTCTCTCTAACCCCTTACTTACTGTCACCCCTTCTTCTTTTCCTAGGCCTCAAACAATGGGCTACATAACCTGAGTGCTTGAGGAACTGTCCTGCACTTGTAGGTCGGGTTCTCGGCCTTCTTCACATCCATCCAACAGCTGAATAGCTGGTTGGAGAAGAAGTAACAGGAGTTAGCTGTCTATGGAGACTACACCCCTGCTCAAATTAATAGTTACACTGAAAGACTTTTTGTTCGAATTGGTTTTTGCAACCATTATCGCGCAATTATAGGTGAAATTAAGTGTTTTTTTAATTAACGCAATATGGCAATGCTACCATATTGCTGGCAAAGTGAAACGTGTGATTTCCCTAATTATTGTTAATTGTTTCTTTGCGTGAAAAAAGACAAAATCTGCTTGTTCAATATAATAGTTACACCTACAAGTTCACAAAGCTTTTTTTTTATAAAAGGTTTTTTTGAGTTCTTACAGTTCTTTATTTAGTAGTAGTCCGATTTTTTTGAACTAATGTATTTTATTTTGCAAATTATTTTTAGATTAAAAAAATAAAAACAAGAAACCACAAATTATTAGTTTTTAATAAAAAGTTTAATTTTTCAAGAACCCTTACATTAATGTTTTTATGGTAGTATCCGACACCCTCACAGCTGCTGCAGACCACTTTCTTTTGAAATCTTGAAGGTCTTTAGCCACTTTTTTGTTACCTTCATCTCCCTATTTACTAAAGCCCAGTACCTCTCAATCGACCTTAGTTCTGGACAGTTTGGTGGATTGGCTTCTCTAGGCACCAAAATCACTTCATTCCGTTGGAACCACTCTAAGGCCGTTTTGCTGTAGCGACATGAAGCGAGGTCAGGCCAAAAAAACGTGGACACTTCATATTGGCGTAAAAATGGAAGCAATCTCTTTTGCAAACATTCATTCAAATATAATTCGCCGTTGATTGTACCCGATGTCACGAATGTGCAAATTGCCTGCCAAACACGAAATTTCTTTGGGAATTTTGTAATTTTTTTGGCTTTGAATTTTTCAGCGACATTTCCTCGAGAATCAGCTGTATAAAATTACTGGCCATGTAGCTGGGAAAAGTCCGCTAAAACATAAGTTTCACCGTCCATTATGCAGCATTCCATTCCATTTCTTGGCAAAATCTCGACTCAGCATTTTCGCTCGTTGTTTTGCGGTTTCATTCTTCACGGCGTTTCTATCCGGAACTTTTTGAACTTTGTACGTCCTCAGCCCAGCTTCCTTCTTAGTCCTGCGCCCGAAAGATTCTGAGCAATCAGCCTTCTCCGCAAATTTCCTTCCCGAAATGTTTGGATCTCTCTTTAAAATGGTCACAACGTTCTTCGCTTTCTCACAGTCATGCGGCCCCTTCTTTTTATCAGAACCTTTTATTCCGATCAATACGCAGTTCTTCCTTTAAACGTTTAATATCGCGAGAAATGGTTTTAGGGTTAGCCCTTACCTCTTTGGCAATTTTTTTGAATGACCAGTGAGGTTGCTTTTGAAAAATTTTAATAATATTTTCTCGCACTTCCACTTCGTTTGCCATTGTCGCGATAGATAAATTTTTATTGTCTTTAACTGACACATAATATTTTCTGACATTTAATTCAAAGCTACTAAGATACAAATTTTTGATTTTGAATCTTTCAATAGCACAGTATGGGAAGAAATGTAACGGACAATTTTATTCGACGCAGTCCTTAACAACGGTAAATTGTGCTTTTATTAACTTAATAATAGTGAAATTTGATTAAATACTTTATAATTTTGATGGGTCGTAAATCATACTGCATTGATGAAGAAGCCCGGTTAGTTTCGAACCTAAGAAAAGAAGGGAAATCACTTCGTGACATTGGCCGATTAATGGGGAGAACCCTTAATTTTGTTAGAAATACGTTGAAGCGAAAACCCCAGAACGAGTTTCGAGGAAGGCCCAAAAAACCAACGCAAATCTCGTTCGTCACATTGTGACTATCTGTAAAAAGGACCCATTTAATTGTTCAAAGGTAATAGCAGCCGAGATTAAAAAAAAAGTTCCTTTTATGCGAAAAAACAATTTGAGCATGAGGTTAAATTTTACAAGGAATCACAAAATCTGGGTGGGGTTTGAGGGTGAGGAAAAGTGGAGAAATATTTTATGGAACGATGAAACGAAAATTAATCTGTTCGGAAACGATTCAGAAAGGAATGTACGCCGTTCAAAAGGCAAAGATTTCACGTTCGTTTCATGAAAAAAACAGTGAAGCATGGAGGTGGAAATATTATGGTTTGGGGATGCTTTTCTTGGTATGAAGTCGGTCCTATACAAGTAGTAGGGATATGTATGTTCTGGCTGTGGAATGTGAGGATGAGATAATAAGAGGTGAGGAATGAGGAATGTGGAATGTGGAATTAGGAATGTGAGGATGAGGAATGTGAGGATGAGATAAGAGGAGTGTGGAATTGGTGGATAATTTCTATTTTTCCGCAAATATAAATGGTAATTACAGAAATCGATGTCAAATTTTATATGGATTGTTTGAATAGCAACCATGAGAACAGAAATAAAGAACAAGCATAAATGGAAAAAATTTTCTGATTTTTAATTTCGTATAGGAAGGAAATTGTTTGTGTTTTTCATCATCTCTTGCTATCGCATATATTTGTACACAACAGCATCCTTCATTAAACTGCAGGTTATGCTTCAGCATGTTCACTTTCTTTAAAGGGTGATAATGGTATTTTCAATCAATTTTTACATTATGTGTTCACAAGCTGCGATTAGAAATTGTTTATGTTTTTATCATCTGTAACAGAATAAAAGATTTTCTCATCTAATTAAATTTTATTATTCTCGACGAGCATAGGAGACAATTGCTAGATGGACTTAGAAGCAAAGGAAAATGTTGAACTTATTGTTTCCAAACATGGCAATCACCGTACAACTTGCCCTTGGTCAGTTAATATTGCTGTGGAAGGACCCGACACTTGCAGATGTCATATAAATGGAACTGGAAATGCTGAAAATCTTATGAAATTGTATTATAGGATAACAAGGAAAACTAATTTTAATTGATACTAGGTATGATCAAAAAATAACCGTTATAAAGTGAAACGTGTGATTTCCCTTATTATTGTTAATTGTTTCTTTGCGTGAAAAAGTCAAAATCTGTTTGCTCAATGTAATAGTTACACCTACAAGTTCACAAAACTTTTTTTTATAAAAGGGTTTTTTGAGTTCTTACAGTTCTTTATTTAGTAGTAGTCCAATTTTTTTGAACTAAAGTATTTTATTTTGCAAATTATTTTTAGATTAAAAAAATAAAAACAAGAAACCACAAATTATTAGTTTTTAATAAAAAGTTTAATTTTTCAAGAACCCTTACATTAATGTTTTTATGCTAGTGTCCGACACCCTGCAGACCACTTTCTTATGAAATCTTGAAGGTCTTTAGCCACTTTTTTGTTACCTTCATCTCCCTATTTACTAAAGCCCAGTACCTCTCAATCGGCCTTAGTTCTGGACAGTTTGGTGGATTGGTTTCTCTAGGCACCAAAATCACTTCATTCCGTTGGAACCACTCTAAGGCCGTTTTGTTGTAGCGACATGAAGCGAGGTCAGGCCAAAAAAACGTGGACACTTCATATTGGCGAAAAAATGGAAGCAATCTCTTTTGCAAACATTCATTCAAATATAATTCGCCGTTGATTGTACCCGATGTCACGAATGTGCAAATTGCCTGCCAAACACGAAATTTCTTTGGGAATTTTGTAATTTTTTTAGCTTTGAATTTTTCAGCGACATTTCCTCGAGAATCAGCTGTATAAAATTACTGGCCATGTAGCTGGGAAAAGTCCGCTAAAACATAAGTTTCATCGTCCATTATGCAGCATTCCATTCCATTTCTTGGCAAAATCTCGACTCAGCATTTTCGTTCGTTGTTTTGCGGTTTCATTCTTCACGGCGTTTCTATTCGGAACTTTTTGAACTTTGTACGTCCTCAGCCCAGCTTCCTTCTTAGTCCTGCGCCCGAAAGATTCTGAGCAATCAGCCTTCTCCGCAAATTTCCTTCCCGAAATGTTTGGATCTCTCTTTAAAATGGTCACAACGTTCTTCGCTTTCTCACAGTCATGTGGCCCCTTCTTTTTACCAGAACCTTTTATTCCGATCAATACGCAGTTCTTCCTTTAAACGTTTAATATCGCGAGAAATGGTTTTAGCGTTAGCCCCTACCTCTTTGGCAATTTTTTTGAATGACCAGTGAGGTTGCTTTTGAAAAATTTTAATAATATTTTCTCGCACTTCCACTTCGTTTGCCATTGTCGCGATAGATAAATTTTTATTGTCTTTAACTGACACATTATATTTTCTGACATTTAATTCAAAGCTACTAAGATCAAAATTTTTGATTTTGAATCTTTCAATAGCACAGTATGGGAAGAAATGTAACGGACAATTTTATTCGACGCAGTCCTTAACAACGGTAAATTGTGCTTTTATTAACTTAAAAATAGTGAAATTTGATTAAATACTTTATAATTTTGATGGGTCGTAAATCATACTGCATTGATGAAGAAGCCCGGTTAGTTTCGAACCTAAGAAAAGAAGGGAAATCACTTAGTGACATTGGCCAATTAATGGGGAGAACCCTTAATTTTGTTAGAAATACGTTGAAGCGAAAACCCCAGAACGAGTTTCGAGGAAGGCCAAAAAAACTAACGCAAATCTCGTTCGTCACATTGTGACTATCTGTAAAAAGGACCCATTTAATTGTTCAAAGGTAATAGCAGCCGAGATTGAAAAAAAAGTTCCTTTAATGCGAAAAAACAATTTGAGCATGAGGTTAAATTTTACAAGGAATCACAAAATCTGGGTGGGGTTTGAGGGTGAGGAAAAGTGGAGAAATATTTTATGGAACGATGAAACGAAAATTAATCTGTTCGGAAACGATTCAGAAAGGAATGTACGCCGTTCAAAAGGCAAAGATTTCACGTTCGTTTCATGAAAAAAACAGTGAAGCATGGAGGTGGAAATATTATGGTTTGGGGATGCTTTTCTTGGTATGAAGTCGGTCCTATACAAGTAGTAGGGATATGTATGTTCTGGCTGTGGAATGTGAGGATGAGATAATAAGAGGTGAGGAATGAGGAATGTGGAATGTGGAATTAGGAATGTGAGGATGAGGAATGTGAGGATGAGATAAGAGGAGTGTGGAATTGGTGGATAATTTCTATTTTTCCGCAAATATAAATGGTAATTACAGAAATCGATGTCAAATTTTATATGGATTGTTTGAATAGCAACCATGAGAACAGAAATAAAGAACAAGCATAAATGGAAAAAATTTTCTGATTTTTAATTTCGTATAGGAAGGAAATTGTTTGTGTTTTTCATCATCTCTTGCTATCGCATATATTTGTACACAACAGCATCCTTCATTAAACTGCAGGTTATGCTTCAGCATGTTCACTTTCTTTAAAGGGTGATAATGGTATTTTCAATCAATTTTTACATTATGTGTTCACAAGCTGCGATTAGAAATTGTTTATGTTTTTATCATCTGTAACAGAATAAAAGATTTTCTCATCTAATTAAATTTTATTATTCTCGACGAGCATAGGAGACAATTGCTAGATGGACTTAGAAGCAAAGGAAAATGTTGAACTTATTGTTTCCAAACATGGCAATCACCGTACAACTTGCCCTTGGTCAGTTAATATTGCTGTGGAAGGACCCGACACTTGCAGATGTCTTATAAATGGAACTGGAAATGCTGAAAAACTTATGAAATTGTATTATAGGATAACAAGGAAAACTAATTTTAATTGATACTAGGTATGATCAAAAAATAACCGTTATAAAGTGAAACGTGTGATATCCCTAATTATTGTTAATTGTTTCTTTGCGTGAAAAAGTCAAAATCTGCTTGCTCAATGTAATAGTTACACCTACAAGTTCACAAAACTTTTTTTTATAAAAGGGTTTTTTGAGTTCTTACAGTTCTTTATTTAGTAGTAGTCCAATTTTTTTGAACTAAAGTATTTTACTTTGCAAATTATTTTTAGATTAAAAAAATAAAAACAAGAAACCACAAATTATTAGTTTTTAATAAAAAGTTTAATTTTTCAAGAACCCTTACATTAATGTTTTTATGGTAGTGTCCGACACCCTCACAGCTGCTGCAGACCACTTTCTTATGAAATCTTGAAGGTCTTTAGCCACTTTTTTGTTACCTTCATCTCCCTATTTACTAAAGCCCAGTACCTCTCAATCGGCCTTAGTTCTGGACAGTTTGGTGGATTGGTTTCTCTAGGCACCAAAATCACTTCATTCCGTTGGAACCACTCTAAGGCCGTTTTGCTGTAGCGACATGAAGCGAGGTCAGGTCAAAAAAACGTGGACACTTCATATTGGCGAAAAAATGGAAGCAATCTCTTTTGCAAACATTCATTCAAATATAATTCGCCGTTGATTGTACCCGATGTCACGAATGTGCAAATTGCCTGCCAAACACGAAATTTCTTTGGGAATTTTGTAATTTTTTTGGCTTTGAATTTTTTACTGGCCATGTAGCTGGTAAAAGTCCGCTAAAACATAAGTTTCATCGTCCATTATGCAGCATTCCATTCCATTTCTTGGCAAAATCTCGACTCAGCATTTTCGCTCGTTGTTTTGCGGTTTCATTCTTCACGGCGTTTCTATTCGGAACTTTTTGAACTTTGTACGTCCTCAGCCCAGCTTCCTTCTTAGTCCTGCGCCCGAAAGATTCTGAGCAATCAGCCTTCTCCGCAAATTTCCTTCCCGAAATGTTTGGATCTCTCTTTAAAATGGTCACAACGTTCTTCGCTTTCTCACAGTCATGTGGCCCCTTCTTTTTACCAGAACCTTTTATTCCGATCAATACGCAGTTCTTCCTTTAAACGTTTAATATCGCGAGAAATGGTTTTAGGGTTAGCCCTTACCTCTTTGGCAATTTTTTTGAATGACCAGTGAGGTTGCTTTTGAAAAATTTTAATAATATTTTCTCGCACTTCCACTTCGTTTGCCATTGTCGCGATAGATAAATTTTTATTGTCTTTAACTGACACATAATATTTTCTGACATTTAATTCAAAGCTACTAAGATAAAAATTTTTGATTTTGAATCTTTCAATAGCACAGTATGGGAAGAAATGTAACGGACAATTTTATTCGACGCAGTCCTTAACAACGGTAAATTGTGCTTTTATTAACTTAAAAATAGTGAAATTTGATTAAATACTTTATAATTTTGATGGGTCGTAAATCATACTGCATTGATGAAGAAGCCCGGTTAGTTTCGAACCTAAGAAAAGAAGGGAAATCACTTCGTGACATTGGCCAATTAATGGGGAGAACCCTTAATTTTGTTAGAAATACGTTGAAGCGAAAACCCCAGAACGAGTTTCGAGGAAGGCCCAAAAAACTAACGCAACTAACGTTCGTCACATTGTGACTATCTGTAAAAAGGACCTATTTAATTGTTCAAAGGTAATAGCAGCCGAGATTGAAAAAAAAAGTTCCAAAGGCAAAGATTTCACGTTCGTTTCATGAAAAAAACAGTGAAGCATGGAGGTGGAAATATTATGGTTTGGGGATGCTTTTCTTGGTATGAAGTCGGTCCTATACAAGTAGTAGGGATATGTATGTTCTGGCTGTGGAATGTGAGGATGAGATAATAAGAGGTGAGGAATGAGGAATGTGGAATGTGGAATTAGGAATGTGAGGATGAGGAATGTGAGGATGAGATAAGAGGAGTGTGGAATTGGTGGATAATTTCTATTTTTCCGCAAATATAAATGGTAATTACAGAAATCGATGTCAAATTTTATATGGATTGTTTGAATAGCAACCATGAGAACAGAAATAAAGAACAAGCATAAATGGAAAAAATTTTCTGATTTTTAATTTCGTATAGGAAGGAAATTGTTTGTGTTTTTCATCATCTCTTGCTATCGCATATATTTGTACACAACAGCATCCTTCATTAAACTGCAGGTTATGCTTCAGCATGTTCACTTTCTTTAAAGGGTGATAATGGTATTTTCAATCAATTTTTACATTATGTGTTCACAAGCTGCGATTAGAAATTGTTTATGTTTTTATCATCTGTAACAGAATAAAAGATTTTCTCATCTAATTAAATTTTATTATTCTCGACGAGCATAGGAGACAATTGCTAGATGGACTTAGAAGCAAAGGAAAATGTTGAACTTATTGTTTCCAAACATGGCAATCACCGTACAACTTGCCCTTGGTCAGTTAATATTGCTGTGGAAGGACCCGACACTTGCAGATGTCTTATAAATGGAACTGGAAATGCTGAAAAACTTATGAAATTGTATTATAGGATAACAAGGAAAACTAATTTTAATTGATACTAGGTATGATCAAAAAATAACCGTTATAAAGTGGAACGTGTGATTTCCCTAATTATTGTTAATTGTTTCTTTGTGTGAAAAAGTCAAAATCTGCTTGCTCAATGTAATAGTTACACCTACAAGTTCACAAAACTTTTTTTTATAAAAGGGTTTTTTGAGGAGGAGGTCTGACTATGAGGAGGTCTTAACAGCCATTTCTCGGCTGAAAAACAATAAGGCTGCAGGTGCAGATGGCCTGCCTGCTGAGTTGTTTAAGACCGGAGGCGAAGAGCTCAAAAAACGCATGCATGAGCTTCTATGCAGAATATGGTCAGATGAAAGCATGCCAAGTGATTGGAATCTCAGCGTACTCTGCCCAATCCATAAGAAGGGTGATTCCACGATCTGCGCCAACTACCGTGGGATCAGCCTTCTTAATATTGCATATAAGGTTCTATCGAGCGTACTGTGCGAAAGACTGAAGCCCATCGTCAACAAACTGATTGGACCTTATCAGTGTGGCTTCAGGCCTGGTAAATCCACCATCGACCAGATATTTACACTACGCCAAATCCTGGAAAAGACCCGAGAAAAACAGATCGACACCCATCATCTATTTGTCGATTATAAAGCCGCCTTCGACAGCACGATTAGGGATCACTTGTACGCCGCAATGTCTGATTTTGGTATCCCTGCAAAGCTCATTCGTCTTTGCAAAATGACACTGACCAACACCACCAGCGCAGTGAAAATTGGGACAGACCTCTCCGCACCATTTGATACCAAAAGAGGTTTCAGACAAGGTGACTCCCTATCGTGCGACTTCTTTAACCTAATGCTGGAGAAAATAATTCGAGCTGCGAACATCGACATCTCTGGCACTATCTTCTACAAGAGTGTCATGCTGCTAGCATACGCTGATGATATTGACATCATTGGCAAAAACGCTCGAGCAGTCAGTGCAGCATTCTCCAACCTGGAAAGGGAGTCTCGTCGTGTGGGTCTAGTGGTGAACGAGGACAAAACGAAATACCTTGTGTCAACAAACAAAGAGTCACGGCGTCTTGGACAAAATGTCACTGTTGACAACTACACTTTTGAAGTCGTCAAGGATTTCGTTTATTTAGGATCCAGCATAAACACCAACAATAATGTCAGCCTTGAGATCAAGCGGAGACTAACTCTTGCCAACAGGTGTTACTACGGGCTCAGTAGGCAATTGAGAAGTAGAGCCCTCTCTCGACCGACGAAAATAACGCTCTATAAGTCCCTCATCCTTCCCGTCCTAATGTATGGCGCAGAGACGTGGACATTGACCATCAATGATGAGAGACTGTTAGGAGCGTTCGAGAGGAAGATACTCCGTAAGATCTACGGTCCAGTATGCGTGGATGACGTGTTTCGAATAAGATGGAACAATGAGCTGTATGAGCTGTACGCCGACACTGACATAGTCAAGCGTATAAAACTCCAGCGGCTTCGCTGGCTGGGTCATGTTGAGCGAATGGAAGAAAGCGCTCCGGCTAGAAAGGTGTTTTATTCGAACCACGGTGGAGGATCACGCAGAAGGGGACGTCCTAATCTCCGTTGGAAAGACCAGGTGCAGGGCAACCTGACTGCACTTGGCCTTATCAACTGGCGCCAGCGCGCGCATAGCAGAAGTGACTGGCGAAGCTTTGTGGAGGCGGCCAAGACCGATCATCGGTTGTAGCGCCAGCTAAGTAAGTAAGTAAGTTTTTTGAGTTCTTACAGTTCTTTATTTAGTAGTAGTCCAATTTTTTTGAACTAAAGTATTTTACTTTGCAAATTATTTTTAGATTAAAAAAATAAAAACAAGAAACCACAAATTATTAGTTTTTAATAAAAAGTTTAATTTTTCAAGAACCCTTACATTAATGTTTTTATGGTAGTGTCCGACACCCTCACAGCTGCTGCAGACCACTTTCTTATGAAATCTTGAAGGTCTTTAGCCACTTTTTTGTTACCTTCATCTCCCTATTTACTAAAGCCCAGTACCTCTCAATCGGCCTTAGTTCTGGACAGTTTGGTGGATTGGTTTCTCTAGGCACCAAAATCACTTCATTCCGTTGGAACCACTCTAAGGCCGTTTTGCTGTAGCGACATGAAGCGAGGTCAGGTCAAAAAAACGTGGACACTTCATATTGGCGAAAAAATGGAAGCAATCTCTTTTGCAAACATTCATTCAAATATAATTCGCCGTTGATTGTACCCGATGTCACGAATGTGCAAATTGCCTGCCAAACACGAAATTTCTTTGGGAATTTTGTAATTTTTTTGGCTTTGAATTTTTTACTGGCCATGTAGCTGGTAAAAGTCCGCTAAAACATAAGTTTCATCGTCCATTATGCAGCATTCCATTCCATTTCTTGGCAAAATCTCGACTCAGCATTTTCGCTCGTTGTTTTGCGGTTTCATTCTTCACGGCGTTTCTATTCGGAACTTTTTGAACTTTGTACGTCCTCAGCCCAGCTTCCTTCTTAGTCCTGCGCCCGAAAGATTCTGAGCAATCAGCCTTCTCCGCAAATTTCCTTCCCGAAATGTTTGGATCTCTCTTTAAAATGGTCACAACGTTCTTCGCTTTCTCACAGTCATGTGGCCCCTTCTTTTTACCAGAACCTTTTATTCCGATCAATACGCAGTTCTTCCTTTAAACGTTTAATATCGCGAGAAATGGTTTTAGGGTTAGCCCTTACCTCTTTGGCAATTTTTTTGAATGACCAGTGAGGTTGCTTTTGAAAAATTTTAATAATATTTTCTCGCACTTCCACTTCGTTTGCCATTGTCGCGATAGATAAATTTTTATTGTCTTTAACTGACACATAATATTTTCTGACATTTAATTCAAAGCTACTAAGATAAAAATTTTTGATTTTGAATCTTTCAATAGCACAGTATGGGAAGAAATGTAACGGACAATTTTATTCGACGCAGTCCTTAACAACGGTAAATTGTGCTTTTATTAACTTAAAAATAGTGAAATTTGATTAAATACTTTATAATTTTGATGGGTCGTAAATCATACTGCATTGATGAAGAAGCCCGGTTAGTTTCGAACCTAAGAAAAGAAGGGAAATCACTTCGTGACATTGGCCAATTAATGGGGAGAACCCTTAATTTTGTTAGAAATACGTTGAAGCGAAAACCCCAGAACGAGTTTCGAGGAAGGCCCAAAAAACTAACGCAACTAACGTTCGTCACATTGTGACTATCTGTAAAAAGGACCCATTTAATTGTTCAAAGGTAATAGCAGCCGAGATTGAAAAAAAAAGTTCCAAAGGCAAAGATTTCACGTTCGTTTCATGAAAAAAACAGTGAAGCATGGAGGTGGAAATATTATGGTTTGGGGATGCTTTTCTTGGTATGAAGTCGGTCCTATACAAGTAGTAGGGATATGTATGTTCTGGCTGTGGAATGTGAGGATGAGATAATAAGAGGTGAGGAATGAGGAATGTGGAATGTGGAATTAGGAATGTGAGGATGAGGAATGTGAGGATGAGATAAGAGGAGTGTGGAATTGGTGGATAATTTCTATTTTTCCGCAAATATAAATGGTAATTACAGAAATCGATGTCAAATTTTATATGGATTGTTTGAATAGCAACCATGAGAACAGAAATAAAGAACAAGCATAAATGGAAAAAATTTTCTGATTTTTAATTTCGTATAGGAAGGAAATTGTTTGTGTTTTTCATCATCTCTTGCTATCGCATATATTTGTACACAACAGCATCCTTCATTAAACTGCAGGTTATGCTTCAGCATGTTCACTTTCTTTAAAGGGTGATAATGGTATTTTCAATCAATTTTTACATTATGTGTTCACAAGCTGCGATTAGAAATTGTTTATGTTTTTATCATCTGTAACAGAATAAAAGATTTTCTCATCTAATTAAATTTTATTATTCTCGACGAGCATAGGAGACAATTGCTAGATGGACTTAGAAGCAAAGGAAAATGTTGAACTTATTGTTTCCAAACATGGCAATCACCGTACAACTTGCCCTTGGTCAGTTAATATTGCTGTGGAAGGACCCGACACTTGCAGATGTCTTATAAATGGAACTGGAAATGCTGAAAAACTTATGAAATTGTATTATAGGATAACAAGGAAAACTAATTTTAATTGATACTAGGTATGATCAAAAAATAACCGTTATAAAGTGGAACGTGTGATTTCCCTAATTATTGTTAATTGTTTCTTTGTGTGAAAAAGTCAAAATCTGCTTGCTCAATGTAATAGTTACACCTACAAGTTCACAAAACTTTTTTTTATAAAAGGGTTTTTTGAGGAGGAGGTCTGACTATGAGGAGGTCTTAACAGCCATTTCTCGGCTGAAAAACAATAAGGCTGCAGGTGCAGATGGCCTGCCTGCTGAGTTGTTTAAGACCGGAGGCGAAGAGCTCAAAAAACGCATGCATGAGCTTCTATGCAGAATATGGTCAGATGAAAGCATGCCAAGTGATTGGAATCTCAGCGTACTCTGCCCAATCCATAAGAAGGGTGATTCCACGATCTGCGCCAACTACCGTGGGATCAGCCTTCTTAATATTGCATATAAGGTTCTATCGAGCGTACTGTGCGAAAGACTGAAGCCCATCGTCAACAAACTGATTGGACCTTATCAGTGTGGCTTCAGGCCTGGTAAATCCACCATCGACCAGATATTTACACTACGCCAAATCCTGGAAAAGACCCGAGAAAAACAGATCGACACCCATCATCTATTTGTCGATTATAAAGCCGCCTTCGACAGCACGATTAGGGATCACTTGTACGCCGCAATGTCTGATTTTGGTATCCCTGCAAAGCTCATTCGTCTTTGCAAAATGACACTGACCAACACCACCAGCGCAGTGAAAATTGGGACAGACCTCTCCGCACCATTTGATACCAAAAGAGGTTTCAGACAAGGTGACTCCCTATCGTGCGACTTCTTTAACCTAATGCTGGAGAAAATAATTCGAGCTGCGAACATCGACATCTCTGGCACTATCTTCTACAAGAGTGTCATGCTGCTAGCATACGCTGATGATATTGACATCATTGGCAAAAACGCTCGAGCAGTCAGTGCAGCATTCTCCAACCTGGAAAGGGAGTCTCGTCGTGTGGGTCTAGTGGTGAACGAGGACAAAACGAAATACCTTGTGTCAACAAACAAAGAGTCACGGCGTCTTGGACAAAATGTCACTGTTGACAACTACACTTTTGAAGTCGTCAAGGATTTCGTTTATTTAGGATCCAGCATAAACACCAACAATAATGTCAGCCTTGAGATCAAGCGGAGACTAACTCTTGCCAACAGGTGTTACTACGGGCTCAGTAGGCAATTGAGAAGTAGAGCCCTCTCTCGACCGACGAAAATAACGCTCTATAAGTCCCTCATCCTTCCCGTCCTAATGTATGGCGCAGAGACGTGGACATTGACCATCAATGATGAGAGACTGTTAGGAGCGTTCGAGAGGAAGATACTCCGTAAGATCTACGGTCCAGTATGCGTGGATGACGTGTTTCGAATAAGATGGAACAATGAGCTGTATGAGCTGTACGCCGACACTGACATAGTCAAGCGTATAAAACTCCAGCGGCTTCGCTGGCTGGGTCATGTTGAGCGAATGGAAGAAAGCGCTCCGGCTAGAAAGGTGTTTTATTCGAACCACGGTGGAGGATCACGCAGAAGGGGACGTCCTAATCTCCGTTGGAAAGACCAGGTGCAGGGCAACCTGACTGCACTTGGCCTTATCAACTGGCGCCAGCGCGCGCATAGCAGAAGTGACTGGCGAAGCTTTGTGGAGGCGGCCAAGACCGATCATCGGTTGTAGCGCCAGCTAAGTAAGTAAGTAAGTTTTTTGAGTTCTTACAGTTCTTTATTTAGTAGTAGTCCAATTTTTTTGAACTAAAGTATTTTATTTTGCAAATTATTTTTAGATTAAAAAAATAAAAACAAGAAATCACAAATTATTAGTTTTTAATAAAAAGTTTAATTTTTCAAGAACCCTTACATTAATGTTTTTATGGTAGTGTCCGACACCCTCACAGCTGCTGCAGACCACTTTCTTATGAAATCTTGAAGGTCTTTAGCCACTTTTTTGTTACCTTCATCTCCCTATTTACTAAAGCCCAGTACCTCTCAATCGCCTTAGTTCTGGACAGTTTGGTGGATTGGTTTCTCTAGGCACCAAAATCACTTCATTCCGTTGGAACCACTCTAAGGCCGTTTTGCTGTAGCGACATGAAGCGAGGTCAGGCCAAAAAAACGTGGACACTTCATATTGGCGAAAAAATGGAAGCAATCTCTTTTGCAAACATTCATTCAAATATAATTCGCCGTTGATTGTACCCGATGTCACGAATGTGCAAATTGCCTGCCAAACACGAAATTTCTTTGGGAATTTTGTAATTTTTTTGGCTTTGAATTTTTTACTGGTCATGTAGCTGGGAAAAGTCCGCTAAAACATAAGTTTCATCGTCCATTATGCAGCATTCCATTCCATTTCTTGGCAAAATCTCGACTCAGCATTTTCGTTCGTTGTTTTGCGGTTTCATTCTTCACGGCGTTTCTATTCGGAACTTTTTGAACTTTGTACGTCCTCAGCCCAGCTTCCTTCTTAGTCCTGCGCCCGAAAGATTCTGAGCAATCAGCCTTCTCCGCAAATTTCCTTCCCGAAATGTTTGGATCTCTCTTTAAAATGGTCACAACGTTCTTCGCTTTCTCACAGTCATGTGGCCCCTTCTTTTTACCAGAACCTTTTATTCCGATCAATACGCAGTTCTTCCTTTAAACGTTTAATATCGCGAGAAATGGTTTTAGGGTTAGCCCTTACCTCTTTGGCAATTTTTTTGAATGACCAGTGAGGTTGCTTTTGAAAAATTTTAATAATATTTTCTCGCACTTCCACTTCGTTTGCCATTGTCGCGATAGATAAATTTTTATTGTCTTTAACTGACACATAATATTTTCTGACATTTAATTCAAAGCTACTAAGATACAAATTTTTGATTTTGAATCTTTCAATAGCACAGTATGGGAAGAAATGTAACGGACAATTTTATTCGACGCAGTCCTTAACAACGGTAAATTGTGCTTTTATTAACTTAATAATAGTGAAATTTTATTAAATACTTTATAATTTTGATGGGTCGTAAATCATACTGCATTGATGAAGAAGCCCGGTTAGTTTCGAACCTAAGAAAAGAAGGGAAATCACTTCGTGACATTGGCCGATTAATGGGGAGAACCCTTAATTTTGTTAGAAATACGTTGAAGCGAAAACCCCAGAACGAGTTTCGAGGAAGGCCCAAAAAACCAACGCAAATCTCGTTCGTCACATTGTGACTATCTGTAAAAAGGACCCATTTAATTGTTCAAAGGTAATAGCAGCCGAGATTAAAAAAAAAGTTCCTTTTATGCGAAAAAACAATTTGAGCATGAGGTTAAATTTTACAAGGAATCACAAAATCTGGGTGGGGTTTGAGGGTGAGGAAAAGTGGAGAAATATTTTATGGAACGATGAAACGAAAATTAATCTGTTCGGAAACGATTCAGAAAGGAATGTACGCCGTCCAAAAGGCAAAGATTTCACGTTCGTTTCATGAAAAAAACAGTGAAGCATGGAGGTGGAAATATTATGGTTTGGGGATGCTTTTCTTAGTGGTCGCTGTGGCGTAGTGGTAGTGCGTTGGACTGCTGCGCTGAGTGTCCGGGGTTCGAATCCCGGCACAGGCAAAATCAAAAAATTAAAAAGTAGAAAAAATAATTTTTCTACACGGCACCACCTCTTGGCAGGCAATGGCAAACCTACACGAGTAAAAATTGCTATGAAAAGCTTTTCACTTCGCCGTTCGGATTCGGCATTAAACTGTAGGTCCCTTCCATTCATGTACAAATATAACACGCACAACATGAGTGGATGCGAAAAGCTCGGCCTAGGCCCTCCATGGTCTGTTGTGCCACTAAAAGTAAAGTAAGGATGCTTTTCTTGGTATGAAGTCGGTTCTTTACAACTAGTAGGGATATGTATGTTCTGGCTGTGGAATGTGAGGATGAGATAAGAGGTGAGGAATGAGGAATGTGGAATTAGGAATGTGAGGATGAGGAATGTGAGGATGAGATAAGAGGAGTGTGGAATTGGTGGATAATTTCTATTTTTCCGCAAATATAAATGGTAATTACAGAAATCGATGTCAAGTTTTATATGGATTGTTTGAATAGCAACCATGAGAACAGAAATAAAGAACAAGCATAAATGGAAAAAATTTTCTGATTTTTAATTTCGTATAGGAAGGAAATTGTTTGTGTTTTTCATCATCTCTTGCTATCGTATATATTTGTGCACAACAGTATCTTTCATAAACCTGCAGGTTATGCTTCAGCATGTTCACTTTCTATAAAGGGTGATAATGGGATTGGAAATTATTTATGTTGTTATCATCTCTTGCTGCCGCATATATTTGGAGTACTCGTATGTTATTTATGATCCTCGAGCGTAGGAGACAATTGCTAGATGGACTTGGGAGCAAAGGGAAATGTTGAACTTATTGTTTCCAAACATGGCAATCACCGTACAACTTGCCCTTGGTCAGTTAATATTGCTGTGGAAGGACCCGACACTTGCAGATGTCATATAAGTGGAACTGGAAATGTTGAAAAACTTATGAAATTGTATTATAGGATAACAAAGAAAACTGATTTTAATTGATACGAGGTATGATCAAAAAATAACCATTATTTTCAATTTTTTCAAAAAGTATTTATTTATTCATCAACAACTATCTTGTCCCCTTCAGAGTAATCCCCTCTGATATAATACACTTATGCCAGCGTTTTTTCCAATCCTCGAAACACTTCTGACACGCGCTTTTTGGTATCGCCAACATGGTATCCTGTTTCGATTTTTCTTTTATCTCCTCAATCGTAGCAAAAAGCTTTCCTTTCAACGGTGTCTTCAGTTTTGGGAAGAGGGCGCCAAGTCCGGTTAATACGGTGGTTGAGGCATGATAACGGTTTTGTGTTTGGACAAAAACTTACGCACAAGCGACGTTGTTTTTGCTCAAAATTTAGCAATTTCGGAACAATCTTCGCTGCCGCACGTTTCATGCCTAAAACATCCGTAAAAATTGCTTGGTATGAGCCGAACGATATGCCAATATCATCAGCAACCTCTCTGATAGTGATTCGACGATTATCCAAAATCATTTTCTTCACTGCGTCAATATTTTCATCGGTTGTTGACGTGCTCGGGTGACCAGGACGAGCATCGTCATTGACATCTTCTCGGCCTTCCTTAAACCGGTTATTCCACAATTGAACTTGTGTTCTGCTCATAGTAAACTCGCCAAAGGCCACATTCAACATTTCAAATGTCCTTGCGCATTTAATTTCATTTTTTACACAAAACTGAATACAGTTTCTTTGATCCATTTTTTCGAATAGTAAAAAATCGAAGAGCACACCAAAACACGACTAACCTTTTTATCTGTCAAAAACAAATTGACAATCCAAAATTGTTGGTATTGCCAACATATATAACAGACATGTGTACCAACATAACAGAAAACAAAAAATGCGAAAATCGAACATACGTAACTCACGAAATTTGAAAATAACGGTTATTTTTTGATCACACCTCGTATAATAAATGAAAAATAAAAAAATTTAGTAAAATATACTTGTGTGTTATAACTTTTTATTTTTATGGAAGGAAATATATTTAACAATAGTAAAATGGTGGTTTAGGTTGACATGAAATATCTCCTGTGTTGCAAATTTCTAAATTATAAGTTTTTCCTCCATTTGTTGTGGCTTTAATTATGTCGAAACCACCTTCATTAACAGCGTTTAAAGTTGACTCCAAAACTTCAGTGAATCGTTCAGGAAGAATTACACGAAACTCTGCAAGCTCCATTTCTAGTCTCATTCCATATGGTGTAGTTTTACGCACAATACCAATCACTGTATATGGGCGATTGTCATCCATATCTTTAATGGAAAGCAGATGGTTCTTATTTTTGCAGTTAAAATCTTCAATTGCGTTCAACATCATTACTTTTTTAATATTACCCTGCTAGTTAGAAACTGAAGTTTGGATTCCTTCTGCTGGCAGCCGTGTCGAAGTAAAGTTCGAAGTAGAACAGATAGTAACTGTAACTGGCAACTGTTTATTTCTAAGATAAAAATTCATTACAATTCATTACTTATACATAATTTACAAAGAAGAGAAAAGAAATTGTCTTACCGTAGTCAGCACTTCACTTCAACTTACTTTTCAAATGTCTCAGAATCAAATCTAACAGAATTTTCATGTGCAAATCTAACGGGATTTTCATGTGGTTGAGTTTGAACGAAAGTTATTTGCTGACTACGTTAAGATTACATGGTTGCATTTAATTTCAATATTTTACACCTCCACACCACTGCTTTCGAAAAGCGTATACTATATGAATATCGTTGGCTGCTGCTGCTGACTGTGTGATGTTTGTTGACCCCAAAAGAAAATGATTCGTCGTAAGTGGCTCTTCTTCTTCAGCCGTCACTGGCAGGTGTGTCAAAGGGCGCGAGTTGACGATGTTTTCGGCTTCAATTATAAAGCTTTGCAGCGTGTGCTCACGAGGAGCCAGGTCCTTTAGTGTTTGTCGTAAAACCTTCTTTACGCATCGAACCATTCGTTCCCATATTCCCCCTCCGGATGGGTTTCGCGGACAGTTAAAAATCCAATCTATCCCCTTCATAGTCGCTTCATCCAGAACGCGTTCGCAATCAAAAACGTCAGTGAAACCTTTCGCTTCCTCGTTGGCACCAACGAAGTTTTTCCCATTGTCACTGCGAATACGGGTGGGTATAGGAAGGAAATTGTTTGTGTTTTTCATCATCTCTTGCTATCGCATATATTTGTACACAACAGCATCCTTCATTAAACTGTAGGTTATGCTTCAGCATGTTCACTTTCTTTAAAGGGTGATAATGGTATTTTCAATCAATTTTTACATTATGTGTTCACAAGCTGCGATTAGAAATTTATGTTTTTATCATCTGTAACAGAATAAAAGATTTTCTCATCTAATTAAATTTTATTATTCTCGACGAGCATAGGAGACAATTCCTAGATGGACTTAGAAGCAAAGGAAAATGTTGAACTTATTGTTTCCAAACATGGCAATCACCGTACAACTTGCCCTTGGTCAGTTAATATTGCTGTGGAAGGACCCGACACTTGCAGATGTCATATAAATGGAACTGGAAATGCTGAAAAACTTATGAAATTGTATTATAGGATAACAACGAAAACTAATTTTAATTGATACTAGGTATGATAAAAAAATAACCGTTATAAAGTGAAACGTGTGATTTCCCTAATTATTGTTAATTGTTTCTTTGCGTGAAAAAGTCAAAATCTGCTTGCTTAATGTAATAGTTACACCTACAAGTTCACAAAACTTTTTTTTATAAAAGGGTTTTTTGAGTTCTTACAGTTATTTATTTAGTAGTAGTCCAATTTTTTTGAACTAAAGTATTTTATTTTGCAAATTATTTTTAGATTAAAAAAATAAAAACAAGAAACCACAAATTATTAGTTTTTAATAAAAAGTTTAATTTTTCAAGAACCCTTACATTAATGTTTTTATGGTAGTGTCCGACACCCTCACAGCTGCTACAGACCACTTTCTTATGAAATCTTGAAGGTCTTTAGCCACTTTTTTGTTACCTTCATCTCCCTATTTACTAAAGCCCAGTACCTCTCAATCGGCCTTAGTTCTGGACAGTTTGGTGGATTGGTTTCTCTAGGCACCAAAATCACTTCATTCCGTTGGAACCACTCTAAGGCCGTTTTGCTGTAGCGACATGAAGCGAGGTCAGGTCAAAAAAACGTGGACACTTCATATTGGCGAAAAAATGGAAGCAATCTCTTTTGCAAACATTCATTCAAATATAATTCGCCGTTGATTGTACCCGATGTCACGAATGTGCAAATTGCCTGCCAAACACGAAATTTCTTTGGGAATTTTGTAATTTTTTTGGCTTTGAATTTTTTACTGGCCATGTAGCTGGTAAAAGTCCGCTAAAACATAAGTTTCATCGTCCATTATGCAGCATTCCATTCCATTTCTTGGCAAAATCTCGACTCAGCATTTTCGCTCGTTGTTTTGCGGTTTCATTCTTCACGGCGTTTCTATTCGGAACTTTTTGAACTTTGTACGTCCTCAGCCCAGCTTCCTTCTTAGTCCTGCGCCCGAAAGATTCTGAGCAATCAGCCTTCTCCGCAAATTTCCTTCCCGAAATGTTTGGATCTCTCTTTAAAATGGTCACAACGTTCTTCGCTTTCTCACAGTCATGCGGCCCCTTCTTTTTATCAGAACCTTTTATTCCGATCAATACGCAGTTCTTCCTTTAAACGTTTAATATCGCGAGAAATGGTTTTAGGGTTAGCCCTTACCTCTTTGGCAATTTTTTTGAATGACCAGTGAGGTTGCTTTTGAAAAATTTTAATAATATTTTCTCGCACTTCCACTTCGTTTGCCATTGTCGCGATAGATAAATTTTTATTGTCTTTAACTGACACATAATATTTTCTGACATTTAATTCAAAGCTACTAAGATACAAATTTTTTATTTTGAATCTTTCAATAGCACAGTATGGGAAGAAATGTAACGGACAATTTTATTCGACGCAGTCCTTAACAACGGTAAATTGTGCTTTTATTAACTTAATAATAGTGAAATTTGATTAAATACTTTATAATTTTGATGGGTCGTAAATCATACTGCATTGATGAAGAAGCCCGGTTAGTTTCGAACCTAAGAAAAGAAGGGAAATCACTTCGTGACATTGGCCGATTAATGGGGAGAACCCTTAATTTTGTTAGAAATACGTTGAAGCGAAAACCCCAGAACGAGTTTCGAGGAAGGCCCAAAAAACCAACGCAAATCTCGTTCGTCACATTGTGACTATCTGTAAAAAAGACCCATTTAATTGTTCAAAGGTAATAGCAGCCGAGATTGAAAAAAAAGTTCCTTTGATGCGAAAAAACAATTTGAGCATGAGGTTAAATTTTACAAGGAATCACAAAATCTGGGTGGGGTTTGAGGGTGAGGAAAAGTGGAGAAATATTTTATGGAACGATGAAACGAAAATTAATCTGTTCGGAAACGATTCAGAAAGGAATGTACGCCGTCCAAAAGGCAAAGATTTCACGTTCGTTTCATGAAAAAAACAGTGAAGCATGGAGGTGGAAATATTATGGTTTGGGGATGCTTTTCTTGGTATGAAGTCGGTCCTTTACAACTAGTAGGGATATGTATGTTCTGGCTGTGGAATGTGAGGATGAGATAAGAGGTGAGGAATGAGGAATGTGGAATTAGGAATGTGAGGATGAGGAATGTGAGGATGAGATAAGAGGAGTGTGGAATTGGTGGATAATTTCTATTTTTCCGCAAATATAAATGGTAATTACAGAAATCGATGTCAAATTTTATATGGATTGTTTGAATAGCAACCATGAGAACAGAAATAAAGAACAAGCATAAATGGAAAAAATTTTCTGATTTTTAATTTCGTATAGGAAGGAAATTGTTTGTGTTTTTCATCATCTCTTGCTATCGTATATATTTGTGCACAACAGTATCTTTCATAAACCTGCAGGTTATGCTTCAGCATGTTCACTTTCTATAAAGGGTGATAATGGGATTGGAAATTGTTTATGTTGTTATCATCTCTTGCTGCCGCATATATTTGGAGTACTCGTATGTTATTTATGATCCTCGAGCGTAGGAGACAATTGCTAGATGGACTTGGGAGCAAAGGGAAATGTTGAACTTATTGTTTCCAAACATGGCAATCACCGTACAACTTGCCCTTGGTCAGTTAATATTGCTGTGGAAGGACCCGACACTTGCAGATGTCATATAAGTGGAACTGGAAATGTTGAAAAACTTATGAAATTGTATTATAGGATAACAAAGAAAACTAATTTTAATTGATACGAGGTATGATCAAAAAATAACCATTATTTTCAATTTTTTCAAAAAGTATTTATTTATTCATCAACAACTATCTTGTCCCCTTCAGAGTAATCCCCTCTGATATAATACACTTATGCCAGCGTTTTTTCCAATCCTCGAAACACTTCTGACACGCGCTTTTTGGTATCGCCAACATGGTATCCTGTTTCGATTTTTCTTTTATCTCCTCAATCGTAGCAAAAAGCTTTCCTTTCAACGGTGTCTTCAGTTTTGGGAAGAGGGCGCCAAGTCCGGTTAATACGGTGGTTGAGGCATGATAACGGTTTTGTGTTTGGACAAAAACTTACGCACAAGCGACGTTGTTTTTGCTCAAAATTTAGCAATTTCGGAACAATCTTCGCTGCCGCACGTTTCATGCCTAAAACATCCGTAAAAATTGCTTGGTATGAGCCGAACGATATGCCAATATCATCAGCAACCTCTCTGATAGTGATTCGACGATTATCCAAAATCATTTTCTTCACTGCGTCAATATTTTCATCGGTTGTTGACGTGCTCGGGTGACCAGGACGAGCATCGTCATTGACATCTTCTCGGCCTTCCTTAAACCGGTTATTCCACAATTGAACTTGTGTTCTGCTCATAGTAAACTCGCCAAAGGCCACATTCAACATTTCAAATGTCCTTGCGCATTTAATTTCATTTTTTACACAAAACTGAATACAGTTTCTTTGATCCATTTTTTCGAATAGTAAAAAATCGAAGAGCACACCAAAACACGACTAACCTTTTTATCTGTCAAAAACAAATTGACAATCCAAAATTGTTGGTATTGCCAACATATATAACAGACATGTGTACCAACATAACAGAAAACAAAAAATGCGAAAATCGAACATACGTAACTCACGAAATTTGAAAATAACGGTTATTTTTTGATCACACCTCGTATAATAAATGAAAAATAAAAAAATTTAGTAAAATATACTTGTGTGTTATAACTTTTTATTTTTATGGAAGGAAATATATTTAACAATAGTAAAATGGTGGTTTAGGTTGACATGAAATATCTCCTGTGTTGCAAATTTCTAAATTATAAGTTTTTCCTCCATTTGTTGTGGCTTTAATTATGTCGAAACCACCTTCATTAACAGCGTTTAAAGTTGACTCCAAAACTTCAGTGAATCGTTCAGGAAGAATTACACGAAACTCTGCAAGCTCCATTTCTAGTCTCATTCCATATGGTGTAGTTTTACGCACAATACCAATCACTGTATATGGGCGATTGTCATCCATATCTTTAATGGAAAGCTGATGGTTCTTATTTTTGCAGTTAAAATCTTCAATTGCGTTCAACATCATTACTTTTTTAATATTACCATGCTAGTTAGAAACTGAAGTTTGGATTCCTTCTGCTGGCAGCCGTGTCGAAGTAAAGTTCGAAGTAGAACAGATAGTAACTGTAACTGGCAACTGTTTATTTCTAAGATAAAAATTCATTACAATTCATTACTTATACATAATTTACAAAGAAGAGAAAAGAAATTGTCTTACCGTAGTCAGCACTTCACTTCAACTTACTTTTCAAATGTCTCAGAATCAAATATAACAGAATTTTCATGTGCAAATCTAACGGGATTTTCATGTGGTTGAGTTTGAACGAAAGTTATTTGCTGACTACGTTAAGATTACATGGTTGCATTTAATTTCAATATTTTACACCTCCACACCACTGCTTTCGAAAAGCGTATACTATATGAATATCGTTGGCTGCTGCTGCTGACTGTGTGATGTTTGTTGACCCCAAAAGAAAATGATTCGTCGTAAGTGGCTCTTCTTCTTCAGCCGTCACTGGCAGGTGTGTCAAAGGGCGCGAGTTGACGATGTTTTCGGCTTCAATTATAAAGCTTTGCAGCGTGTGCTCACGAGGAGCCAGGTCCTTTAGTGTTTGTCGTAAAACCTTCTTTACGCATCGAACCATTCGTTCCCATATTCCCCCTCCGGATGGGTTTCGCGGACAGTTAAAAATCCAATCTATCCCCTTCATAGTCGCTTCATCCAGAACGCGTTCGCAATCAAAAACGTCAGTGAAACCTTTCGCTTCCTCGTTGGCACCAACGAAGTTTTTCCCATTGTCACTGCGAATACGGGTGGGTATAGGAAGGAAATTGTTTGTGTTTTTCATCATCTCTTGCTATCGCATATATTTGTACACAACAGCATCCTTCATTAAACTGTAGGTTATGCTTCAGCATGTTCACTTTCTTTAAAGGGTGATAATGGTATTTTCAATCAATTTTTACATTATGTGTTCACAAGCTGCGATTAGAAATTTATGTTTTTATCATCTGTAACAGAATAAAAGATTTTCTCATCTAATTAAATTTTATTATTCTCGACGAGCATAGGAGACAATTCCTAGATGGACTTAGAAGCAAAGGAAAATGTTGAACTTATTGTTTCCAAACATGGCAATCACCGTACAACTTGCCCTTGGTCAGTTAATATTGCTGTGGAAGGACCCGACACTTGCAGATGTCATATAAATGGAACTGGAAATGCTGAAAAACTTATGAAATTGTATTATAGGATAACAACGAAAACTAATTTTAATTGATACTAGGTATGATAAAAAAATAACCGTTATAAAGTGAAACGTGTGATTTCCCTAATTATTGTTAATTGTTTCTTTGCGTGAAAAAGTCAAAATCTGCTTGCTTAATGTAATAGTTACACCTACAAGTTCACAAAACTTTTTTTTATAAAAGGGTTTTTTGAGTTCTTACAGTTATTTATTTAGTAGTAGTCCAATTTTTTTGAACTAAAGTATTTTATTTTGCAAATTATTTTTAGATTAAAAAAATAAAAACAAGAAACCACAAATTATTAGTTTTTAATAAAAAGTTTAATTTTTCAAGAACCCTTACATTAATGTTTTTATGGTAGTGTCCGACACCCTCACAGCTGCTACAGACCACTTTCTTATGAAATCTTGAAGGTCTTTAGCCACTTTTTTGTTACCTTCATCTCCCTATTTACTAAAGCCCAGTACCTCTCAATCGGCCTTAGTTCTGGACAGTTTGGTGGATTGGTTTCTCTAGGCACCAAAATCACTTCATTCCGTTGGAACCACTCTAAGGCCGTTTTGCTGTAGCGACATGAAGCGAGGTCAGGCCAAAAAAACGTGGACACTTCATATTGGCGAAAAAATGGAAGCAATCTCTTTTGCAAACATTCATTCAAATATACTTCGCCGTTGATTGTACCCGATGTCACGAATGTGCAAATTGCCTGCCAAACACGAAATTTCTTTGGGAATTTTGTAATTTTTTTGGCTTTGAATTTTTTACTGGCCATGTAGCTGGTAAAAGTCCGCTAAAACATAAGTTTCATCGTCCATTATGCAGCATTCCATTCCATTTCTTGGCAAAATCTCGACTCAGCATTTTCGCTCGTTGTTTTGCGGTTTCATTCTTCACGGCGTTTCTATTCGGAACTTTTTGAACTTTGTACGTCCTCAGCCCAGCTTCCTTCTTAGTCCTGCGCCCGAAAGATTCTGAGCAATCAGCCTTCTCCGCAAATTTCCTTCCCGAAATGTTTGGATCTCTCTTTAAAATGGTCACAACGTTCTTCGCTTTCTCACAGTCATGCGGCCCCTTCTTTTTATCAGAACCTTTTATTCCGATCAATACGCAGTTCTTCCTTTAAACGTTTAATATCGCGAGAAATGGTTTTAGGGTTAGCCCTTACCTCTTTGGCAATTTTTTTGAATGACCAGTGAGGTTGCTTTTGAAAAATTTTAATAATATTTTCTCGCACTTCCACTTCGTTTGCCATTGTCGCGATAGATAAATTTTTATTGTCTTTAACTGACACATAATATTTTCTGACATTTAATTCAAAGCTACTAAGATACAAATTTTTGATTTTGAATCTTTCAATAGCACAGTATGGGAAGAAATGTAACGGACAATTTTATTCGACGCAGTCCTTAACAACGGTAAATTGTGCTTTTATTAACTTAAAAATAGTGAAATTTGATTAAATACTTTATAATTTTGATGGGTCGTAAATCATACTGCATTGATGAAGAAGCCCGGTTAGTTTCGAACCTAAGAAAAGAAGGGAAATCACTTCGTGACATTGGCCGATTAATGGGGAGAACCCTTAATTTTGTTAGAAATACGTTGAAGCGAAAACCCCAGAACGAGTTTCGAGGAAGGCCCAAAAAACCAACGCAAATCTCGTTCGTCACATTGTGACTATCTGTAAAAAGGACCCATTTAATTGTTCAAAGGTAATAGCAGCCGAGATTAAAAAAAAAGTTCCTTTGATGCGAAAAAACAATTTGAGCATGAGGTTAAATTTTACAAGGAATCACAAAATCTGGGTGGGGTTTGAGGGTGAGGAAAAGTGGAGAAATATTTTATGGAACGATGAAACGAAAATTAATCTGTTCGGAAACGATTCAGAAAGGAATGTACGCCGTCCAAAAGGCAAAGATTTCACGTTCGTTTCATGAAAAAAACAGTGATATGAAGTCGGTTCTTTACAAGTAGTAGGGATATGTATGTTCTGGCTATGGAATGTGAGGATGAGATAAGAGGAGTGTGGAATTGGTGGATAATTTCTATTTTACCGCAAATATAAATGGTAATTACAGAAATCGATGTCAAATTTTATATGGAGTTCAGTTCGTGATATCATAGCGAAAACACGCGAAAACGGATACTGTCTAAGAAAAATCTAACTCGAAAAACAAGATTGACTTATATGCCTGCTCATATTTGTTTTTAATTATTTCTATTGTCGATTCACCGTATTGGGTAATAGAAGAGTAAATTGCAATGCATATTAAACATAAGCAATGGAAAAGAAAACACAAATAAATCCAATTAAAACCCGATCAAAAACGATAACTTTAGAAAAAAAACAATAATCCATCGACAGATAACGGAAACAGCGTCAATCAACATGACATACTAACTACCAAAGAACAAATTCAAAAGGAAGGAACCCACACAAGTCAAGCAAATAAGCCTAACACTCAAACTCAACCGATAATCGAGAGCAATCGAGGTGCTCTCATAGCGTCACAAACACAGACTCGAACAGCAGTCTTAAAACTTGGCGATATCGAGAATCCTACCAACAATACCCCTGCAGCGAGCGAGCTCTCATGGGCAGAACAATGCACAACGCCAGTAACGCCACATACGAAAAACCAACAATTAATAACGGATACTGCTCTCCTCAAATCAACACAAAATATGCAAAAACAAAAAAAGAGCACAAATACAAACAATATGCACGCAGCAGCAAACCATAATGCATCTCAACATCAAAGTCTAGCAACATGTTATGAAACATCCGCTCATACATCTACAACTGTACCAAATCAACATGAGTCCCACAAATTGAAATACCAATAAATACTAAAAATACTATTAATCTCACCACTCCACCAATTAATACTATCACAACTACAGCTTGTACCTCTAATAGAAATACTGAAAACAACTAACACTGTTAAAATTATCGTATCTAGTGCAACTTCTACGGCTGTTACAACAACAACTAAAGCATCAAATAGTTCATCATCAGCGATGACAACAAGTATTATAAATAATAAACCATCTGTATCTGTTGCGATATCCACAACAACAACACCAGCTAAAATATTAAAACCAACAGACACTCCAAAGTCTAAGAATAGCCAAGCTATAAAAACTGCTGAAAGTTGCAACACGCTTCAAAGTAACAAACAAGTTAAAAATACCGGAGTAAGTAAAAAAAACAATAATTTAACGCAAAGTTCAGGTAAAACCTCTAAAAAAAACACAAATACTAGTCAAACAACTTTAAATTATTGGCTTAGTAAACCCCTAGTAGCAAGTAGAATGAATAGATTTGAAATTCTTTCGACCGATGATGGTAATGATGAAGCAAACCCTGAAAATCAGCAAATGAACCAAAAAGCACCTAAACCAAATAAACCACCACCTATCTTTATTGAAGGAGTAGAACAAATAAAGGTCCTAGCAGATGCGCTTAAAGATACAATTGGGGAAAAATTTGTACTTCAATCTCTTGTTAATAATGAAGTCAGAGTGCAAGTAGCAGACTCGGATAGCTATAGAGCGTCAGTAAAAATGCTTACTGAAAAAAATACGAAATTTTACACATTCAAGCCGAAAGAAGAACGTAACTTCAGAGTCGTGTTAAGAAACATGCACTATTCGGTTGATACTGAAGATATAAAACTTGAATTAAAAGAGAAAGGTCATGAAGTAGCCCATATTCATAATATGCAGCAAAAAAATACTAAAAAACCATTACCAATGTTTTATGTGGAATTCTTACCAAATAAAAATAATAAAGAAATATACAAAATAGATACTCTTCTACATACAAAGATAAATTTTGAAGCTCCGTACCCAAGGAGAATCATATCACAATGCAGTAACTGCCAGAGATATGGCCACACAAAAAATTATTGCAAAAGAGATCCAGTATGCGTCAAATGTGCTGGAAAACATAAAACAATCGATTGCCAGTTAAGTAAAGGGGCTCAAAATGCCAAATGCGCTTTATGTGGTGGTGAACACACAGCTAATTATAAGGGATGTCAAGTATACAAAACTTTAAAAATAAAACGCTTTCCACCTCTACGTGAAAAAACACATATAAACAATGAACTACCAAAACCGGCAGAAATACAAGAAGGTATAAGCTGCGCTGATGCAGCAAGACGAAATCTCCCGAGCCACCCGTTCCCAGCAGACAGAAGCTACGTTGATGCAGCAAGGCCAAATCTATTGAACCACACAATTCCAGCAGCTAACATTGATGTTGCCTGTACAACACAAAATCAACAACATAATCTTAATGAACTTAAGGAAATGATGATGTCATTGATTCAACAAGTTGCCAAGATGATGGAAGCTGTAACAATGCTTGTGACCAAGCTTAGTTGCCGAAATGTATAGCGGCCTAAAAGTGGTAGTATGGAATGCAAACGGTCTGTTTAACCACTCACTAGAACTTAAAATTTTCCTAATGAAAAATAACATAGATATTGCACTAATTTCTGAGACTCATTACACGGAAAAGCACTTCCTTAGAATACCTGGGTACACAATTTATAATACTAATCATCCAGATGGCACAGGCCATGGTGGAACAGCAATTATTATACGGCAAAAAATCAATTGTATCGAATTAAATGCATATAAAACTGAACATATACAAGCAACAAACATTCAAATAAAAGATGAAAATGGACCCATAACAGTGTCAGCAATATATTGCCCCCCAAAACATTCAATATCAACTGACCAATATGTCAGTTATTTTCGATCAGTGGGAAATAGATATCTCATAGGTGGGGACCTAAATGCAAAAAATACTCTCTGGGGATCCAGGTTAACTAATAAAAAAGGTAAAAGTTTGTATAAAGCAATCCAAAACAGCAACGCTAAATTCCTAAGTACAGGTGAATCAACCTATTGGCCTAGTGATTCAAATAAAATACCAGATTTAATTGATTTTTGCATTATCAAAAATTTAAAAAAAAGATGCACTAAAAATAAAATCGTTGTTTGAACTTTCATCTGACCATTCTCCAATACTTGTTGAATATAACACGATGGTCACCAAAACTGTAAATGAAAACAATCTACATAATCGAAATACATGCTGGGATACGTACAAAGAAAATATAGTAGCAAACCTTGAATTGAATATTCCATTGAAAAATGAAGATGAAATCGAAAGTGCCTTGCTATTCTTAAACGAAACCTTAACTAAGGCTGCTATAACATCAACACCGGCCCCAACATTAGCAACGGATAAATTAAACTTGCCACAATCCGTTCAAAATCTAATTAAAAGCAAAAGGAAATTACGAAAAATATGGCAAATTACAAGGCTACCAAGTGATAAAACAAAATACAACAAAGCTGTTAAAAACCTGAAAAAAGCATTAATAGAAAACGAAAATAAAAAAATTAAAAAATATCTTAGTAATGTAACACCAACAGAAGAAACAAATTATTCATTGTGGAAAGCGGTAAAAAATCTTACTCACAAAATTTTTCACCAGCCGCCTTTAAAAAAAGGAAATGGCACTTGGGCTAGATCTAATGAGGAAAAAGCAGCAACAATTGCTAACTACTACGAAAAAATATTCTCAAACGACTCAATAACAAGCCAACTAAATGAAATTGAAGAAACGCATCAAACAATTGAATACAACACTCAATATATAAGAGTACATGAAATTGAAACTTGCATTAAAAAAAGAATAAGCCACAAGAAAGCACCAGGTTACGATAATATAACAGGCAAAATGCTCAAAGAACTTCCGTTAAAAGCGCTACAATACCTTCGAAGCACAATGAATGCAATGCTCAGACTAAAATACTACCCCAAACTATGGAAAGTGGCAGAGATAATTCCAATACAGAAACCAGGTAAAGATGCCACACAAGCATCATCATATAGGCCAATCAGCATTTTACCAACACTATCAAAAATAATGAAAAAACTCATATATGACAGCCTACAACCAATTTTACAAAGAACTCACGCAATACCAGATCATCAGTTTGGCTTTCGCTGCAAACACTCCACAATCCAGCAGGTGCATAGAGTAACGCATAAAATTCTCACGGATTTAGAGAGAAAACAATTTTGCACTGGGATCTATCTCGATGTAGAAAAAGCGTTTGATAAAGTTTGTGGTCGCTGTGGCGTAGTGGTAGTGCGCTGGACTACTACGCAGAGTGTCCGGGGTTCGAATCTCAGCACAGGCAAAATCAAAAAAGTAGAAAAAATAATTTTTCTACACGGCACCACCTCTAGGCACGCAATGGCAAACCTACAAGAGTAAAATTTGCTATGAAAAGCTTTTCACTTCGCCGTTCGGATTCGGCATTAAACTGTAGGTCCCTTTCATTCATGTACAAATATGACACGCACAACATGAGTGGATGCGAAAAGCTCGGCCTAGGCCCTCCATGGGTTGTTGTGCCACTAAAAGTAAAGTAAGTAAAGTTTGGAATAAAGGACTTCTCTACAAACTCAAAAGAATATTACCAGAATGCTTGTACCAATTGATAAAAAGCTATCTCTCAGACCGTCACTTCTATGTGAGACACAAAAATGAAATATCCACACTACGAAAAATTACAGCTGGCATCCCGCAAGGAAGTGTACTAGGACCAATTTTATATACCCTTTATACAGCAGATATACCACAGCCTACCAGCAGAAATTCACTTATAGCTACATTTGCAGATGACACAGTAATCTTGGCATTACACCAAAATATTACAACTGCAACAGCAACACTACAAGAAAATATTGATGAAATCACGAACTGGTTCAGCAAATGGCACATAAAAGTAAATGAACAAAAATCTGTTCAAGTTATATATACAACGAGAAAAATTATTAATCCTCAACCCATTAAAATTAATGGAACAAATGTTAGGATTGACACCGTCGCCAAATATTTGGGAGTATATATAGATAGTAAACTTACTTGGAACTATCATAAAGAAAAAAAAACACGAGCAAATGAAAATGAAATTTCGGGAGTTATACTGGCTACTGAACAGAAAGTCTAGTTTAAATCTACACAACAAAATACTAATATACAAATCAATAATAAAACCTATATGGACATATGGGCTGCAACTATGGGGAACAGCAAAGAAAAGCAATATTTTAAAAATACAACGTCAACAATCATCAATACTAAGATGCATAGCAAACGCGGACTGGTACATCACAAACAATAACATTCATCATGATTTAAAAATACCTACAATCACCACTGAAATTTCAAACTACAGTAAAAAACACCACGAAACAGTAAGACAACATATCAACAGTGAAGTATCGCAATTACCAAATAGAGAAATCGAACAACCGCGAAGACTGAAAAAAACAAGACCAGTAGATTTAATCTAACAAAGTAGAATGAAAATCCAAAAATTACTAGATAAATGATATATTGATACTGATCAATGTATTGACTAAAATCCAAATAATTGCTGTGAGGAAATGTATTAAGTGTTGTATATGAATTATCATATGTAGACATACTATTGGAAATTAATAAAAAAAAAAAAATTTTATATGGATTGTTTGAATAGCAACCATGAGAACAGAAATAAAGAACAAGCATAAATGGAAAAAATTTTCTGATTTTTAATTTCGTATAGGAAGGAAATTGTTTGTGTTTTTCATCATCTCTTGCTATCGTATATATTTGTGCACAACAGTATCTTTCATAAACCTGCAGGTTATGCTTCAACATGTTCACTTTCTATAAAGGGTGATAATGGGATTGGAAATTGTTTATGTTGTTATCATCTCTTGCTGCCGCATATATTTGGAGTACTCGTATGTTATTTATGATCCTCGAGCGTAGGAGACAATTGCTAGATGGACTTGGGAGCAAAGGGAAATGTTGAACTTATTGTTTCCAAACATGGCAATCACCGTACAACTTGCCCTTGGTCAGTTAATATTGCTGTGGAAGGACCCGACACTTGCAGATGTCATATAAGTGGAACTGGAAATGTTGAAAAACTTATGAAATTGTATTATAGGATAACAAAGAAAACTAATTTTAATTGATACGAGGTATGATCAAAAAATAACCATTATTATATATATATATATTTTATATTTTTTCAAAAAGTATTTATTTATTCATCAACAACTATCTTGTCCCCTTCAAAGTAATCCCCCTCAGATATAATACACTTATGCCAGCGTTTTTTCCAATCCTCGAAACACTTCTGACACGCGCTTTTTGGTATCGCCAACATGGTATCCTGTTTCGATTTTTCTTTTATCTTCTCAATCGAAGCAAAAAGCTATCCTTTCAACGGTGTCTTCAGTTTTGGGAAGAGGAAAAAGTCAGCGGGGGCCAAGTCCGGTGAATACGGTGGTTGAGGCATGATAACGGTTTTGTTTTTGGACAAAAACTTACGCACAAGCGACGTTGTTTTTGCTCAAAATTTAGCTATTTTGGAACAATCTTCGCTTCCGCACGTTTCATGCCTAAAACATCCGTAAAAATTGCTTGGTATGAGCCGAACGATATGCCAATATCATCAGCAACCTCTCTGATAGTGATTCGACGATTATCCAAAATCATTTTCTTCACTGCGTCAATATTTTCATCGGTTGTTGACGTGCTCAACCAGGACGAGCATCGTCATTGACATCTTCTCGGCCTTCCTTAAACCGGTTATACCACAATTGAACTTGTGTTCTGCTCATAGTAAACTCGCCAAAGGCCACATTCAACATTTCAAATGTCCTTGCGCATTTAATTTCATTTTTTACACAAAACTGAATACAGTTTCTTTGATCCATTTTTTCGAATAGCAAAAAATCGAAGAGCACACCAGAACACGACTAACCTTTTTATCTGTCAAAAACAAACTGACAATCCAAAATTGTTGGTATTGCCAACATATATAACAGACATGTGTACCAACATAACAGAAAACAAAAAATGCGAAAATCGAACATACGTAACTCACGAAATTTGAAAATAACGGTTATTTTTTTATCACACCTCGTATAATAAATGAAAAATAAAAAAATGTAGTAAAATATACTTGTGTGTTATAACTTTTTATTTTTATGGAAGGAAACATATTTAACAATAGTAAAATAGTGGTTTAGGTTGACATGAAATATCTCCTGTGTTGCAAATTTCTAAATTATAAGTTTTTCCTCCATTTGTTGTGGCTTTAATTATGTCGAAACCACCTTCATTAACAGCGTTTAAAGTTGACTCCAAAACTTCAGTGAATCGTTCAGGAAGAATTACACGAAACTCTGCAAGCTCCATTTCTAGTCTCATTCCATATGGTGTAGTTTTACGCACAACACCAATCACTGTATATGGGCGATTGTCATCCATATCTTTAATGGAAAGCAGATGGTTCTTATTTTTGCAGTTAAAATCTTCAATTCCGTTCAACATCATTACTTTTTTAATATTACCATGCTAGTTAGAAACTGAAGTTCGGATTCCTCCGGCTGGCAGCCGTGTCGAAGTAAAGTTCGAAGTAGAACAGCGCTTCACTTCAACTTACTTTTCAAATGTCTCAGAATCAAATCTAACAGAATTTTCATGTGCAAATCTAACGGGATTTTCATGTGGTTGAGTTTGAACGAAAGTTATTTGCTGACTACGTTAAAATTACATGGTTGCATTTAATTTCAATATTTTACACCTCCACACCACTGCTTTCGAAAAGCGTATACTATATGAATATCGTTGGCTGCTGCTGCTGACTGTGTGATGTTTGTTGACCCCAAAAGAAAATGATTCGTCGTAAGTGGCTCTTCTTCTTCAGCCGTCACTGGCAGGTGTGTCAAAGGGCGCGAGTTGACGATGTTTTCGGCTTCAATTATAAAGCTTTGCAGCGTGTGCTCACGAGGAGCCAGGTCCTTTAGTGTTTGTCGTAAAACCTTCTTTACGCATCGAACCATTCGTTCCCATATTCCCCCTCCGGATGGGTTTCGCGAACAGTTAAAAATCCAATCTATCCCCTTCATAGTCGCTTCATCCAGAACGCGTTCGCAATCAAAAACGTCAGTGAAACCTTTCGCTTCCTCGTTGGCACCAACGAAGTTTTTCATATTGTCACTGCGAATGCGGGTGGGCACGCCACGTCGATTAATAAAATTTCGTAAAACCAGAATAAATGCATCTGTAGATAAATCTGATGCAACTTCTAGATGTATTGCCCTCACGGTAAGGCAGGTGAAAATAGCGACCCAGCGTTTCTCATGGCGACGTCCAACAGTAATAGTTAAGGGTCCGAAATAATCCACACCAGTGGATGTGAACGGGCGTATGAACGGCGTCAGTCGATCCTCGGGAAGATCTCCCATTAGCGGAGTAACTGGTACTGATCAGGCTAATTTGCATTGTTGACACTTCGAAATCACATGAAGCATTACATTACGTAGCTGTGGAATCCAGTAGGTTTTCCGGATTTCACCGATCGTGGCTTCAGTATTATGGTGTTTCATCAATCCATGAAAATGCGCAACGATTAGTATAGTGAGTTTGTGTTTTTGCGGCAAAATTATTGGATGTCTCACTTCGTATGGCAACCAGCTTGTCTTTTCAATACGACCTCCAACACGTATGACATCACGTGCATCCATCTGCGGCAGCATATTGTATAATACACTAGCCTTATTATCCGGCCTTAAGCTCCTTAATTTCAAGGAAGTATGATTCGTTTTGAGCCAAACGGCAGAGTAGTATTTCGGCGTCATTTACTTCAATTATAGTCATCCCATATTCGTGGTTATCTGAGAATATTTTGCGGCTACGCTTAATAAAGCGATTTACCCAAGCCACTGTACGCTTCAAGCGATTAAAATTAGAAAATCTTGCGATGTTAAAAGTACTGTAACTTTCGGTAAAAAACACAAATTTAGCACATACTTCGTCGTCGTTATCGTTTGGCAAAACATGAGTGTTATAGTTAATGGGCCAGCCTTCTGAACCTTTAAGCAAAAAATCTGGACCTTTAAAAGAGCGCGACATGGGTTGGAAATCAAAATCTGATTTCCTCTTTGTAGCTTCATCGGCAACGTTCTCCTTGGTGGGTACCCATCTCCAATAGTCTTGGCTTGTGCAGGCGACGATCTCAGCTACCTGGTGGGCGACAAACGGTTTGTACCGGCAGTGTTCTGATCGTAGCCACCTTAGAACCGTTGTTGAATCGCTCCACAAAACACAGTGAGAAATTTTCAAATTATGCTCCTGAACCAGTGTTTGCATAAGACGTGTTCCTAAAACTGCCTCTTGGAGTTCCAATCGTGGTACTGTCAAAGGCTTCAGCGGCGCACACCTCGTCTTTGCACAAACAAAGGATACCCCCACTTCATTTTTTTCATTGATGTACCTCCAGTATGCTACGGCGGCAAACGTGTGTTCACTGGCATCTACGAATACATGTAACTGAATTTCTACCGGTATGCCTTTAGTGAAATAATAACGTGTAATTTTTACAGCAGCCGTTCCACTTAACGCCTTTCGCCAATTTTGCCATAAGTTGCTTATTTTATGGGATAAGCTCATCCTATGATATATTAAGTCGCCATACTTGTTGTAATAAAATCTTCGCAGCAACCATAAAATGTGTGAGAAACCCCAAAGGCTCGAACACCGACATGACGGTACTTAATAATTCTCTCTTTGTGGGCCGTCTCTCACCACTAATAATCGACTTATCAACTCTACTAAAATTTAATTGATACCTAAAGGTATCGTCATGCGGCTGCCATACAGTTCCTAGGACTTTTTCTGATGCACTCTGGCTCTTAAATTTTCTGCAGACATTCAAGAGTTTATTTTCGCCATTCAACGCTTTAGCCACTTCCACCGAATTAGAGACAAATTCTCATAACTCAAATCCTGCTTTGCTGTGGATATCTCGTGCTTTCGTCGCTGTTTCCATTGCCTCACTTACAGAATTAAAACTGTCCACGAAGTGATGATCGATGATTGATTTTACTGCTCTAGGACTACTTTCGCTAAACTCTAGAGCGTTCACGGTTTTAATGTAATGAGCGGTGCAAGATGAGCATGCAACTCCAAAGGTCATTACCTGCATCTCATAAACATCGGGATGACGAGTACCATCTCCATCTCTCCATAAAAATCGCTGCGTAAATCTATCATCTTGTTGAATCAGCACCTGGTGAAACATCTCTCGTATGTCACCTGAGACGGCAACAGCTTCGACCCGAAAATTAATTAGAACTGTAGGCATGGGCATATAATTTTGTGGTCCCTTCAAGAGGTAGGAGTTTAAAGAAACTCCGTCAACAGTCGCGGCGGCATCGAAAACGAGTCGCAATTTATTTGGCTTATTGACGTTAACCACGTCAAAATGTGGCAAAAACCAAAGTTTAGAGTTTTTTATGACCGCTTCAGGTACTTCGAAATTACGCGCATAACTTACTTACTTACTTAGCTGGCGCTACAACCGATGATCGGTCTTGGCCGCCTCCACAAAGCTCCGCCAGTCACTTCTGCTATGCGCGCGCTGGCGCCAGTTGATAAGGCCAAGTGCAGTCAGGTGCGTGTTTCTCCACCGTGGTTCGAATAAAACACACTTCTAGCCGGAGCGCTTTCTTCCATTCGCTCAACATGACCCAGCCAGCGAAGCCGCTGGAGTTTTATACGCTTGACTATGTCAGTGTCGGCGTACAGCTCATACAGCTCATCGTTCCATCTTATTCGATACACGTCGTCCACGCATACTGGACCGTAGATCTTACGGAGTATCTTCCTCTCGAACGCTCCTAACAGCCTCTCATCATTGATGGTCAATGTCCACGTCTCTGCGCCATACATTAGGACGGGAAGGATGAGGGACTTATAGAGCGTTATTTTCGTCGATCGAGAGAGGGCTCTACTTCTCAATTGCCTACTGAGCCCGTAGTAACACCTGTTGGCAAGAGTTAGTCTCCGCTTGATCTCAAGGCTGACATTATTGTTGGTGTTTATGCTGGATCCTAGATATACGAAATCCTTGACGACTTCAAAAGTGTAGTTGTCAACAGTGACATTTTGTCCAAGACGCCGTGACTCTTTGTTTGTTGACACAAGGTATTTCGTTTTGTCCTCGTTCACCACTAGACCCATACGACGAGACTCCCTTTCCAGGTTGGAGAATGCTGCACTGACTGCTCGAGCGTTTTTGCCAATGATGTCAATATCATCAGCGTATGCTAGCAGCATGACACTCTTGTAGAAGATAGTGCCAGAGATGTCGATGTTCGCAGCTCGAATTATTTTCTCCAGCATAAGGTTAAAGAAGTCGCACGATAGGGAGTCACCTTGTCTGAAACCTCTTTTGGTATCAAATGGTGCGGAGAGGTCTGTCCCAATTTTCACTGCGCTGGTGGTGTTGGTCAGTGTCATTTTGCAAAGACGAATGAGCTTTGCAGGGATACCAAAATCAGACATTGCGGCGTACAAGTGATCCCTAATCGTGCTGTCGAAGGCGGCTTTATAATCGACAAATAGATGATGGGTGTCGATCTGTTTTCTCGGGTCTTTTTTAGGATATGGCGTAGTGTGAATATCTGGTCGATGGTGGATTTACTAGGCCTGAAGCCACACTGATAAGGTCCAATCAGTTTGTTGACGATGGGCTTCAGTCTTTCGCACAGTACGCTCGATAGAACCTTATGTGCAATATTAAGAAGGCTTATCCGACGGTAGTTGGCACCGATCGTGGAATCACCTTTCTTATGGATTGGGCAGAGTACGCTGAGATTCCAATCACTTAGCATGCTTTCATCTGACCATATTCTGCATAGAAGCTCATGCATGCGTTTTTTGAGCTCTTCGCCTCCGGTCTTAAACAACTCAGCAGGCAGTCCATCTGCACCTGCAGCCTTATTGTTTTTCAGCCGAGCAATGGCTGTTAAGACCTCCTCATAGTCAGGCGGCGGTGCTTCAACGCCGTCAGTGATTGGGGTTTCCGGAGTGGGTTCCGCAGTGGCGGGATTATTGCCGTCTTCGCCATTAAGCAGCTGCGAAAAGTGCTCCCTCCATAATCTCATTATGCCCTGGATATCTGTCACCAGATTTCCGTCTTCATCCTTGCAGGAAGAGGCCCCGGTCTTCAAACCAAGAGTCAGGCGTCTTATTCTTTCAAAGAATTTTCGGACCTCGTTCCTGTCCCGCAACATTTCGATATCATTGAACTTGCGTCTTTCTTCATCTCTTTTCTTGCGCCTGAAAAGACGTTTCTCCTCCTTACTCAACTTTCTGTATCGCTCCTTAGCAGCTCGCGTTGCAACTGACTGCAGGGTGGCTCTGTAGACTGCGTTTTTTGCTTTAGTAGCATCGCGACACTCTTGGTCGTACCACATATTTCTCCATCGACGGTGGTAGCCAGCACCTCTTCGGCAGCCGTACGCATAGAGCGGGAAATGTGCGTCCACTGCGCGCATTTATCATCAAGTTGAGGGGTGTTTTGCGAAAGGAGAAGTGCAAGTTGGTTGGCAAAGACTTTGGCTGTCTGTTGTGATTGCAGCTTTTCGACATTCAGCTTTCTCTTTGTACCTATCCGTACGCGATTTGCTACACATATACATGTGCAGATCTTGGCTGCAACCAAGTAGTGGTCTGAGTCGATGTTTGCCCCACGTATTGTGCGTACGTCTAGTACATTGGAAGCGTGCCTTCCGTCGATCACAACGTGATCAATTTGGTTTCGTGTGTTTTGATCAGGGGACAGCCAAGTGGCCTTATGGATATCTTTATGTTGGAATCTGGTGCTACTAACTGTCATGTTTCGTGCGGCGGCGAAATCGATCAGTCTCATACCGTTATCGGTGGCTTCGTCGTGGAGACTGAATTTTCCGATCGTCGGACCAACGAGACTCTCTTTGCCCACCTTGGCATTAAAGTCGCCTAAAGGGGCCTGGGGCGTAGGACACAAGGTAAAGTTCGTGACAGTCGCAGGTGCGTCCATGGTCGATCCTTGCGCTTCTACGTTTCAAGTCGACACACAGCCTCCTCGTGGCGTCCCCTGGACAGCGATCTGACAACCGTCAGTGAGTTAACTAATGTGTGCGGCGGGCTTCTCCATGGCCTTGAATGAATGGTTGTGCGTCGGGCTTGGAACCCACCACGTTAAAATACACACCACGTTAAAATACCCACCAATGAATCCTCCAAATAAGCCTCGGATAATGAACCCCTCTAATGTTGACGACTCCCGCAAACGCCCAAAGGACAACGATTTACGGATATGCACCTGGAATGTCCGAACCCTCTACAGGGAAGGTGCCTCTATCCAGCTGGTGGATGTCCTCCAAAAATATAGAGCTGACATCACCGCTATACAGGAAATGCGATGGACGGGACAGGGTTGCTCCAAAAGAGCATCCTGTGATATCTACTACAGCTGTCATGCGTCAAGACACGAATTTGGTGTTGGATTTGTGGTTGGGAAGAGACTGCGTCATCTAGTCTCGAGGTTCACGACCGTGAACGAGCGCCTAGCCACTATCCGCATCAAGGCAAAATTCTTCAACATCAGCCTAATTTGTGTCCATGCCCCGACGGGTGCGAAGGATGAAACGACCAAAGATGACTTCTACGAGCTACTCGCCTATGTTTACATTTACATTTATTTGTGAGATGTCAAAACTAGAAGCATCAATCCATTCGAAATCACCGTATGGTATAGGTTGTGACATAGCCCAACCATATAAGTTATTTGCATCTAAATACATGAGATAGTTAGATGGTTTTGCATCATCATAATCACTCATGTATTTATTGTTGGCTTTCGAATGTCTTTTTGAGCATTGTACGATACCATATCCCTTTTTGAACAAAAGTTTGTTTATTTATATCTGTTAACAGTTTTATGTCAGTTATTTTTAACATAGCATCCCATGAGAGACCAGGTGCTGTATAGTAATGACAGGGATCTAAATTGTAAATTCTTTTGCAAATTTTTCTAAAATTTTCGAAAATATCTGTGAGTAGGAGGACATCAGAAGTTAAATACAACTCCATATAATCCCAGAGAGTGGAAAGTGTTCCAAACGTTTTCACCATGCTTGAAGTCCTCCTCAAAGCATTCACTATAATTAAGTTTTCTGAAAAATTTATAATGAAAACGAAGACTATTTTCTTTTAATTTTTCCCAGGAGTCTACATATTCATAAGAGAATACTCCTTTTCTAACAATTAAATTAAATCTATTTTCATTTTCACAATTTTGGTTTAACTGCTTTAAAATCTTCTTTCACAAGATTTTTGGTTAATGACTCCAGACTTGATGACATAAATCTGAAGGATTCTAAAAATCTTAGTTCAATTGTTTGCTTATCACTAATAACAATAAGTTTCGAAAGTATATATATACAACTCCTTATATAGTGGAATCAATGTAATGTCTCCTGGAATATTTGCTAACTCTTTAACAAATAAGTGACAATCATAAATAGAAAAATTATGAAAAAATATCGAGAAAAATTTTGGGGTTCTATATTGTAAATTGCAATCTAAATGGGCTGGTCCTCTATATTTACCAGTTAGATGACAATGATCTAAAACTCTATCTTATTCTAAGAATTTTTTGTAAATATGACAAACGGGACTATTAATTTGAAAATTTTGTTCTTCTAATGTTAAAGAATTCACCGGCTTAATAACTTATGAATCGTTGAAATAAATATCTTCAATATCGCTCACTAAGCTATTTATAAATACACTGGGCGCATCATTTCCTTTGTATAGAACCTGCTTGCTTAACTCATCGTTATATGAACATTTAATATAATAACTAAATACGCATGGAACGTGCTTATTGATAATATTGCTAAAACTTGAAGACGGATTTTGAGTGCATGTATCCACACTTTGGAGAATGCATTCAAAATCCGCGTATACTACAAAAGGTACATCTATGGTTTTATTATAATTGTTAAAACTAATGACGGATTTTGCAACGTCAGGCATCTTACATACGATCTTAGTGCACTCCATTTTGTGTATGGAAACATGTTCCTCTTTGTGGAAGTGTTGTAGCCAAACATTGCAAATATGCACTACGGTTGTGTGTGCTGTTAATTGACTTCTTACTAGTCTGCAAAAATTAAAATAAACAGTTATTTCATGACACTTCAAAATATATTTTAACAAATTTTTTTACGGTTTTAAACCATAGAAATAATTTTTACCTTGAAATATGTTTTATCCAAACGTAGTGATGAACGTCGCCTTCTTGAAGTAACAGCATGTTGATGTGTGTTGCACGTTCCAATTTCGTTGTGTAAAATGGGCCAACTAATTGTTTTAGTTTCCCGTCATAGCCAAACACGTTGACACTTATAATATTATTTCCCTCAAATCTCTTTATATCAGAGATTTTCAGAGGAAATTTTAAATCACGAAAGTTAATTACAAAATCGTCGATTTTAAATTCACTATCCTCTATATTTTGCATGTTGTACGATCCAACTCTTTGAGGATTACTTGCGCAATTCAATGTTTTTAATGCTGATATTACAGCCCACTTAAAAGAGAAGATGCCTCTATTATTTACATTAAACACTCATGTCTATTATTTAAATGTTTTGGAAGCTCAATATATAAAGATCCTCTATGTTAAGATGTTAAATAGTGACCATCCATTACCTCGTTCTTCGAACGCACTTAATTTGGTATTAATTATATCATCACATTGTTCTGTGAAAGATGAGGATATTTCTGTGCTATTTTGTAAAATTATCATTTTCGTTTGAAATGTCTTTAAACTTAATTCAATGTTATTATTTTCAAACGCGTCTTCACTATCATCGTCCGTATATTTTATAAACACACAAACAACTCGATGTTGTACTTGCATGCTCTGTGATCGCTTTAAAAGTTATCTAGCAAATTAGATACTTTATTGTGAATTAAGTTAAAAATTGAAACTATTATTTCTAATAATCAATTTCGAGAATGCAAATATTTTTGTGAATATTTGTGCGCAAGTGTGCATTCCACTTTGTTTTAATTACGTTCTTAAGTATTACAAATTTCACATTTTTTATGTTCAATTGTCACTGCCTTATTCACTTCCAAGCGAATAAAATATAAAAATGTTCCCGCGGAATCCGATTCCCTGTATTCGATAGTCTTTTTTTCTAAATTAACACAATTTTCTTTGAAAGTGCTTAAAATATCCGCACTATTTCGAATTTCTTTTAGATTTGATTTAAAGTTTAATTGTTTTTGTTTTGTTTTTTCATTATATAGATATATATCTTCACAAATTAATGTGATTGAAAATACCATTATCGCCCTTTCAAGAAAGTGAATATGCTGAAGCATAACCTGTAGGTTTATGAAAGATACTGTTGTGCTCAAATATATGCGATAGCAAGAGATGATGAAAAACACAAACAATTTCCTCTCTATAAGAAAATAAAAATAAAAAAATGTTTTCCAATTATACTTGTTCGTTATTTCCGTTCTCCTGGTTGTTATTCAAACAATCCATATAAAATTTTACGCCGATTTCTGTAATTTACCATTTAAAATAGAAATTATCCACCAATTCCACACTCCTCTTATCTCATCCTCACATTCCTCATCTTCACATTCCTCATCCTCACATTCCTTATCCTCACATTCCTCATCCTCACATTCCTCATCCTCACATTCCTCATCCTCACATTCCTCATTGCACATTCCTCATTCTTCATCTCGTATCTCATCCTCACATTCCTCATTCCCCCGATCCCCATTCCTCATTCCCTGTGTCAGAACATACATATCCCTACTACTAGTGTATTTCCCAACATAGTACAGCACTACAAAAATCACTATTGGTTAAGCGAAAGAGCCATTTTGGCAGCCAAGAATAAAGATGTCAATGAATTATATTTAGCTATACAATCCAAAATACCTGGTGTTTTGGTTTCGTATATGTCTATTGATACTGCTACCAATGAAGAAGATGCGGTTAACTACCCAACAGAATTTCTGAATTCTTTAGACTTACCCGGATTACCGCCGCATAACCTTCAGTTGAAAATCGGTGCGACTATTATTATGCTTCGTAATTTGAATCAACCGAAACTTTGCAATGGTACGAGGCTTGCTGTGAAAAAATGGATGGCCAATTTTATTACAGCAACTATTTTGATTGGAAAATTCAAAGGTGAAGACGTGTTAATACCACGAATTCCGATGATTCCAACCGCTTTGCCTTTCAAATTCAAATGTGTACAATTTCCAGTGCGAGTTACATTCGCAATTACCATTAATAAAGCGCAAGGTCAATCTTTGGAAATTTGTGGTATCAACGTAGAATATCCAGTATTTTATCATGGACAATTATACGTAGCCTGTTCACATATAGGCAAACCATCAGTATTATTCATTTATTGCCAAGATAATAAGAAAACTAAAAATGTGGTTTACCATAGAGTTTTACAATAAATATAACTTTAAATTTAAACTGCTTTGAATTACTTTTTTTTTAATTATGCACAGTACAGTATATTAATACAGAATTAAATAATAGGGTGAGAGTGCTTTGCTTGATCCCACATTTTGAGAGAGTTTTGCCTGATCCCACATTCGGCCTTTTCTGACTATTTATCAGGCTATGATTAAATTTTTAATGTTTCAAACTGCTCAGTAGTATTTTGTTTTGTTTTCAGCTAATATATTTTTCTTAGCTTGTTCTCTTATTTCTAGCCTAGTATCTTGGAATTGTTTCCTACACTCTTCAATTATTTAATTTATTTTGACATCTTGTTTAGTCCTCATATCATTGCTAACTAAAAGATTAAATTGTGTAGGTTCTCTGGTAGGTTGAATTCAAGGTTTATTGAAGAGGTTTAATAAAATGAAACCACTTTTCAGCATCATCTAGAGATAGGGTTGTTAGCGCAGCGATCACAGTGGAATGGAGCCTCTCTACCTGCCCGTTGCACTTTGGAATCGCTGTCCTAGCAAAAAATAATTTAATGTCGTACAATATTCTCGGAAACTATTCGACGTGAAATCTCCTCCATGATCAGCAACAATTATTCTGGGGTATCCAAAGATTTCTGCTATACTTTATAATTTTTGTATTACTTCTTCTGTGTTCAGTGTTTTCGTTGGGAATAGCCATGAGTGCTTTGTAAAACCATTTATAACTGCGAAGAAATATCTAGTCTTTTTTCGTGCTTTGCATAGATGATTAACGTGGAATGTTTGCAATGGCTGGTCACCTTTCGGGATTGGTTGAAGGCAGCTTTCCGCTTTTCCAGTCTTTCTTTCCGCCTTCGTAAATTTTGGATGAAGTACTCCTTTTCTAAAATATTCCAGCAATCATCGAATCTGGAACTACAAACAATAGTTTATTATTTATATTTTTACAAAGTAACTCATTATGCATAATATAATCTCGATACGATTCATTCTGCAATATTTCAATTATAGCGTGTATTCTGTCGTCCTACTTCATTCGAACCTCTTTCAACATTTTTAAAAAATTATCATTCTTGTTACTTACAACATGCTTCTTGGATTACGACTAAAGGCGTCAACGTGCTTCATTCTGTTTCCTGCTCTATGTTCAACGGTGTAAATGAATTCTTCTAAAAGTAAAGCCCACCGTTTAACGCATGTTGCGAACTCTTTTCCTTTAATATGCTTTTAAACGACTAACAGTCCGTCACGATCTTAAACCGTTGCCTAAGTAAATATACTCTTAGACGTTTTACAGCTTCACTACTACATTTTTACTCATGTAGTGAACAGGATGTAGTGCAATTTCTTCCGTTTGAAGGAGAGTTACAGAGTCCAAAAGAGGTCCTGTTTAACTCATATTGACCATTGCAGGTTACGAATGAAGTAAACTTTCTGTTCTCTTCGTTCACCATTACATGGAAAAATCCATTCTCTAGGTCTAGAGTTGTAAAACATGTACGGCCTTGTAGCTTATCAACTTAATCCTCAATGACATGTAAAGCGTACCTGTCTTTATGAATCTTCTTGTTTATGTTCCTGTAATCTATGTACAACCTGTGGCTTCCATATTACTTTTTCACTAATACAATCACTTCTTTCGCGAATAATGTTTGGTTCAACCACTCTTTTATTTGGTTTTCTATTATCATTTGTTCTTTAGGTGGAAATCTTCTCGGCGATCGATAAATCGGCATTTCATCGGTGATAGTAACCACCGATTCATGTGAATTTGTGATTCTAGAGCTTCGGGAACATAACTTTCTATTAGTGTGAAAGTGGAAGTGAAATTCTTTCTCTTTCAGATGGAACAGATCAGGAAATTTGGATTGGTTTCCACCTACAGCATCGACGGCAATTTCAGCAAGGAAGCTTGTTATTCTATTTCAGGCTCAATCTTTTTGTTAATGGTGATTCGTTTCCTTCTTCTAACTTCACTATTGACTGTAAAAGATTCATTCCTATAATCAAATCTGGTTTCATAAAATTGCTATTAACAACGTGAACTTCGATATTCTCAAAAATTTCACCAGAGTTTTCAACGTATGGTATACTACGCAAGAACCTTTAGTCGTGATGTTTGAATCTCTGAATCTCTACTCTACTAATTGTTTTAGTCTCTACTTATTGCTTTCTCTGCGAATCTTTTGATAGATTTCAAATTTTCCTTCAATTCTTTGATTGTTTTCACTCAATACAGCACACTTTTATTGCTCACGTAATCTTAAATACCTTCGGTAACATACTCAACAATAGATAGTTCATCCACATCAGCTTGCGCAGCAATATCGATCATGCGGTACAAATATTCGCGCAACGTTTCATCGGTCTTCTTTTTACGTTCTCTTAGTTTTATGTGGACATCGGCACAATTTATTTTCGGTTGAAATTCATATTTTAGATCATTATTGAATTCGCGATAACTCAAAGCTTTAGAAATGCAATCAGCGAAAACTCTTGCCGCTCCCGTTAACGAACGCTTAAAAATTTTTGTAAATCATTCCAGTGAAAAGTCTTAACATATTGTTCAAACTCGGAAAGACATTTCGATATGCTCATGGTGTTATTACCGGAAAATTTCCTTAAATTGTTCGCTTCTCTCTGTAAAACTGGTAATTTCTTGTCTGCCTATTCAACTTTCTTGTTCCAGCCATTATGATAAAATCTTTCAACTGTACCTCTTGTGATCACGGTTGAGCCCTCAATTTGTCGGATTACGTTTAAGTAGTTTACTTAGTATGTTAATTATATTATTTTAGATTAAAGTTATAGGTAATTATGTTTACAATTTATGATTAGTAAAGATTAAAGCGAACGGTCCACGTCTACAGCCACTGCAAGAGTTTTACAACTAGTCTCAATGTATATCGCTTGGTGTTATATGGTATACAGTTTTAGAAAGCGGGCCTGGTACCGTTCGCTATCATTTCTAAATAATATTTCTAATAAAAGTATATAATATACAGTATATAAAATACAGACTGGGGAAATGTAAGAAGAAACGAGCTGCGAACTTTAAAGTGAATAGTACCGCTTCGTCTTCATACAATGTACACACTGTCAAGAATAAAAATAATTAATTGGTAAATGACAGACAGAAGAATGCTATGGTAGTAGGTCAGAGTGAGAGCTCAGGTCTCGATGTGGTCGCCTTGAAAAGTTGGTTCCACTTATTATCATTCAAACCATTCGTAAATGGGGAAGATATCATTGCCCATAGGAGAAATATACCAATATAAAAAAGAAGCATCTAGATCGCTATAAGCTTATAAAAAAAGATGCACCAACTGATAACCTTAAAAGAGTTAACTTTAAGTTGGGTGTTAGTGCGAGCTACTATATTAAATTGTGGATCAATCACTATGGACAGCTGATGTTAATATTCGACTATTCGCTTCTTTTCGACACCAAGAAAAATTCAAACAAAAACTTAGTTTATATTCGTATCCACCGCACACACATATAGATATAAAATGCTATAACTGAAACCTGGCTATACAACAATATTTGCAGTGCTGAGTACTTCGATGACTACTACCAAATATTTCGACTTGATCGCTGCCCTATTACTACTAGACGAGACAAGGTGGTGGTGTCCTACTAGCAGTAAGATCTGGTCTACGTTGTAAAGTAGTGGCACTAGTTTATGACACAACTGTTGAACAACTTTGCATCAAAATAGATTTTATTAGTAATAAGTCAGTTTATCTTTTATTGTATTATATCCCACCTAATAGCAGTTTAGATCTTTATATAAAGTACTTAGCTAATATTAACCTTACGGTATATCTGAGAGGTTAACTGACGATGAACAAATAATTGTACTACGTGAATTTCATTTAACTGGATTTTTGAGGAAAAGTGTCTATTACCAATATAAAATTTATATTATCAATATAAAATCATATGTTGAGGAATATGTACCATAACTAGTTTTTTTCTTAGTAATGATTTTAAGCAACTAAATTCGAAATGTTGATTAAAAATGTTAAAAATATGGTTTTTGACTTAGAGTTTGTTACAAATGACTTGAAAGTATCCTGTGAAATTAATTTGTCTTAAATCTCTACTAAAGCTTTGGCAGTTAATTTTGGATTTTAAAAATGAAGAAATGATTCCTACTAGTGATTTACTTGACTTTAAGAAAACTAATTTTGTCGAGGTCAATAAACACCTAACTTCTATAGATTGGAACTTTTTGTGTTTTAACGACGATCCAGACTCCATTTCTAACATCATAAGCTGTAATTTCTCCTCAGCAATTTCTAATTTTAATCTATTGAAGAGATTACGTACTGGGAATAAACCTCCCTGATTGCTTCTCATTGCTATCAAATCTAAAAAATTTTAAAAATAAAGCATTAAAGAAAATCAAGAAGACCGTAGAAACCGTGTGGCTCAACTGGTTTGCCATCGAACATCGAATTTGAGGACATCGTTGCTAAAAATGTACTTGAAAGCTGCAATTTATTTGCTCAATTCTTTCAAAATGTTTATACTAAGCATCAAAACTCTTTTCATGCTGTGCTTGTTAATCCAGACGTAAATAGCACTCCTGGTATTTTAGAAGAAGACATTATTTCAGTTATCAAAACCTAGCTTTAAATCTGACAAAAACCAGCTGCTACCAATATTTTTTATTCGCTGTATTGAATAATTTCGTTAAGCTGATAACCTTTCTTTTCAATACATGCCTGAAAAGACGGTACGTTTCTTGATGTGTGGAAACTACGTTTTATATGCAATTTTTAAATCAGGTGATAAAAACGATTTTACTAATTATAGAGTGATTGTTAAACAAGGAATATTTGCTAAATTGTTTAATCACATAATTAGTAAAAAGTTATTTTACCATATTAATGGAGTATTATATGACTTTCAGCATGGTTTCTTACTTGGTCGATCTACATGTACAAACCTAGCTTTAATTTCTCACAACAAAGTTAATGCAATTGCACAACACAACCAATTGGATGTTATTTATACAGACTTTGCTAAAGCATTAGAAATTTCGGAATCTCTGGTGTCTTACTTAATCGGATTCTCCAAAAGCTTTTTCCCAAATATTAAATTATTAGTTAGATTGGCACAGTTAAGTCAGAAGTGATTGTTAATGCTAGTTCTGATATTCCTATTTCTGATTCTTATTAATGATTTACCAAGGAGTATAAAGTTCTCTAAACGCTTAATGTTTACTGATGACATAAAATTATGCACACGAATTTCAAAAATATCTGACTGCTTCACGCTACAGCAAGATTTAACAACGTTATCAAAGTTGTGCTCATCAAATAATTTATACTTGAATATTGACAAATGCTACATTGCATCATACTCTCGGCTAAGTAATCCCATTATCTACATACAACTATTCAATTAATGGACATTGACTTCCACGGAAATCTCAGATAAAAGATCTAGGCATAATTTTTGATAATAAACTCATTTTTTCAAGTCATATTGATTTTATAATATCAAAATCAAACTCAATGGCGGGTCTTATTGTAAAGAAATACGAACAATTTTAAAGATCCCCAGACCCTTAATTCCCTTTATATAGGCTTAGTACGGAGCCATTTGGATTATAGCTGTATAATAAGGAACCCATATTATAAGATACGCTATCTGGAAACTGTATTGGACGTTAGATTTCCCTTCTTATTTGAGTAGACGCAAATTACTTAGCTTGAAAGCGATAGAAGAAGTTATGTTTCACTTATGTTTGTCTACAACATCTTAGCTGGCCATATTAAATACACAGAAATGTCCAGTTTATTCAAAAATTTAAATCTAAATAAAAGTTTGAGATGTTCAATGAGCAACTAACTACCACAAACTATGCTTATAACGAACCAATAGCAAGATGGATTCGTCTTTGTGACAAATATCATTCATCAATAGATTTTAATGTGAATAAACAAAGTTCTAGACTCATCTTATTTATGTATTTAATTATGTATATTGTATTAGTCTGTAAGAATGTATTATTCCGTAGACTATATGTAGCAGAAATAAACATACATATCTCAAAGAAAGGCAGATTCTGATTAAAATATGATACACATATCATCCACCTTTTAAGAAATATGAACTATTTCACAAGACCTCACACCCGTTGAAAAGCGGGCGCAGCGTAATTCAACGATTTTCATAAAAAAAGTTGCTCACAAAACTGGAATCAATTGTGAGTCATTGCAAAAACGAAACTAGGACTCAATGCTTACAAGCTCCAAAAAGGAGAGCTACTTACGGATGAAAACAAGCGCGTACGACTCCACAGATGTCGCCTATTTCAACGTCGGGCCGCAGGAATTGGATGGAAAAAAATCGTCCTCACAGGTAGAAAGCTGGTTACTGTGGATCAAGCGCATAACTGTCCAATTGACAAAAGCTGGTAAATAGTGGCTCATTCGTCATTCAACACCGCCAACATCCGCATACGTCATGGTATGGGGTGGGATTTGCGCAAATGGCAAAACACCATTGATTGTTGTTGAACAAGGAGTCAAAATCAACCAATAAGTGTACAGCCGTGAAATTTTGGATGCTCGGCCCGACAGCACTTTGGCGATAATGATTGGACGTTCAGCAAAACTCTGCGCCAGCTCACAGAGCCAAGAATGGGGCAGGACTCACTTTCCTCATTTTATCACATCTCAAGAATGGCCATAATATTCGCGGGATCTCAATCCGATGAATTACAGCGTATTGTCTATTTTAGAGACAAGGCCATATCCTAAACGTCACAACAATTTGCAGTCCCTGAAACAGTCGTTGCGTCGTGAATGGGACCGAATAGGTACTTCGAAACCGGCTGAATATATTTTTACTCATGCATTATGTTACCTTTTTCTTCGGTATGTTTTTCGGTTTTAATTACAATAATTTTTTTGTATCGAAAACCGTGCACATGGAAAAAGAAAACTAACGATGGCTATGGGAGTGAATAGCGGAAGAACCGTTGACTCTTTTGGAATAATTGTTGTAGGATGCAGTATTCTGATTATTTTTACTGTGTATCAAAAATTATTATGCAACTTAAAATAAATTTGACAGACTGTGAGCATAAATTTGCCAGACTGTGGGTACTCTAACCCACAGTCTGGCGAGTAGACATTTTTTTACTTTCTACTTTTTTGTTTTATAACAAACTCAGCATAGCAGTCAAAAACTACGAACTACGAGTATGTACGACGACAAATTTAACTTAACCAAAAACTTTCACCTTCATCTTTGGGCATGGGTTTTTGCATATGAAATGGAAGGAGTATATATCCAGTAACCGAGCTGGAATATTTTTGGTTGGCCAAGTAAAGCCCATTTTTACTAATTAAAACTTTTCACTTACTTAAAAAAAAATATTTAAATATGATTGATTTTCGTCATCTATAACTCAAATTGAATGTTCAGGGAATTTAAAAATTCGCGTTTATAACTTCCTACTTAATTTCGAATTTCTATCCTCAATACCGCAATAGTTTCATTAAATATGCAAATATTTTCTAAACATAAAACTAATCAGAAATGAAAATCACATTTGTTCAGTATAAAATATTTAAATTAACTTAACCAATAAAGCCTTCATACATCGAATGTAACACTAATTTAGTAAAGTTGATTAAAATCTTTTATTCAGATGAAAGAAAGAAATATACTTATATACCATCAAGAGTACATGTAAATGTATATGGTATTGTTAACTTTAAGAACATTTGTATATCTCTTTCTATTTATAATTATTAAATTTTGAAAACTTTCTAAGTTTATGTATTTAATTTAGACAATTCTTAAGACCACTCCTACATTTGAAAAAATTTTTTGTGTTTGCTGGTAATCAAAATCGGAAATATTTGATATTTGTTGTTTGAGAAGTGGGTGAAAAATTTTGCCTATCCCGCCCATTTTTCCAATATATGTTTCTTCGATTAAATAATCGTTTTTACCAAGTTATGATATTTTGTAACTCATATTAAAAAAAAAAACGGGGTTTTTTGCTCAATTTTGTAAGAGAGGTAGGCGTGGCAGTTCGTAATATTGATTTTTACTGCCAAATAATACTTTAAACCAAATTTCAACATAATCGCACTTTTCTTTATATTTTCGGCCACTGCTTGTATGGAGTCGTTTTGCTGTTAGCAAAACCTCGGGAACGATTCTTATATATTTCTATTCTAATATACATTCCGAAGTCGCTAGATAGCTTTGATCACTGTAGATCACTACACATATACCAATATACATTTAGGGTGTTTTTAGAGGCGGATAACTTTAAATTGGCAACACTGTTTTCTGTGACATCCGATTTGACAATTCACGATTGTTTTGGAGTTAGTTTGGTTTGGCAATTCATTATGAATAAACTCACAACGGAGAAACTTTTGCAATTGTTCAAATTTATTTTGACAAACACGGTTCAATTCGAGAAACACATTGGTCATTATGTGCGTTTTATGCTGCTCATAATCGTCCATCAGAGCAATTAATTCGAGAAACCATTGATCGTTTTCGCAATATGTTTACTGTAAACAATTATACGCATCCCGTAAGACGTCGTAGTGTACATAGACAACAAGCGATCGCTGGTGTGCAGTGTAGTAATGATGATGATGATGCAAATGTGTCAATTCGTCATCGTGCTCAACAATTGAACTTGTGCCCATCCACTTTATGAAAAATTTTGCGTAAAGATCTTGGTTTCCTATCATCGTTCGCGCCGTAGATTTGGACAATAAGCCGAAGGAAACATTGCCATTGATCCACAATTTCATTTGAAAAGTTTATGCAGTGATGAAGCACACTTTTGGTTAAATGGCTACGTCAATAAACAGAATTGCCGCATTTGGACCGCTGATAATCCATAAGCCATTTTCGAAACACCATTACATCCAGAGAAAGTCATCGTTTGATGAGCTTTATGGGCCGGTGGAATCATTGATCCATATGTCTTGAAATAATTTTTTTTGTACTACGATATTTATATAATACTAGCGGACGTTTCACTGTGCATAATTAAAAAAGTAATTCAAAGCAGTTTAAATTTAAAGTTATATTTATTGTAAAACTCTATGGTAAACCACATTTCTAGTTTTCTTATTATCTTAGCAATAAATGAATAATACTGATGGTTTGCCTACATGTGAACAGGCTACGTATAATTGTCCATGATAAAATACTGGATATTCTACGTTGATACCACAAATTTCCAAAGATTGACCTTGCGCTTTATTGCGATTTATTGGTAATTGCGAATGTAACTCGCACTGGAAATTGTACACATTTGAATTTGAAAGGCAAAGCGGTTGGAATCATCGGAATTCGTGGTATTAACACGTCTTCACCTTTGAATTTTCCAATCAAAATAGTTGCTGTAATAAAATTGATCATCCATTTTTTCGCAGCAAGCCTCGTACCATTGCAAAGTTTCCGTTGATTCAAATTACGAAGCATAATAATAGTCGCACCGACTTTCAATTGAAGGTTATGTAGCGGTAATTCGGGTAAATCCAAAGAATTTAAAAATTATAGTTAACGGCATCTTCTTCACTGGTAGCAGTATCAATAGACTTATACGAAACCAAAACACCAGGTATTTTGGATTGTATAGCTAAATTTAATTCATTGACATCTTTATTCTTGGCTGCCAAAATGGCTCTTTCGCTTAAACAATTATGATTTTTGTAGTGCTGTACTATGTTGGGAGACACTCTGTCAATCAATTCTTCTTTCGCTGGTGTAATTCTACAAAAGTTATCCGCCAACGTAAGCAATCCAGCCTCATCAACTGGCTTTGCACCATTTCCAATTGTCATCAATTGCTTTGAAAATTCAACAGCATATACATCATTTTACAATTGAACACGAAAATTTGTTGAAACAGAAGATATTTTTACATGTCTAATTGGCAAAGTTTGGAAATCTCCTGACAAGAAAATTAATCATCCACCAAACAAATTGGAATTTTCCCGTATATCTCTCATTGTCCATTCCAAGGCTTCAACTGATTTATTGTGGCCTCATCCCAAACAATAAGTGCAACGCGTTGCAACACTTTAGCCATTAAAGATGTTTTCGATATATTGCATGTAGGTGTTTCGATGATTTGCATATTCAAAGGCAACTTGAGTGCGAAATGTACGGCCACCTTCCAACAAAGTTGCTGCGATGCCAGAGAAAGCAAGTGCCAATGCGATTCGATTTTGGGAACGTTTGTACAACATATCGTGGAGCATTTCAAAGTTTAGATCTATTGGAACATGATACGCATTGGGATGACACATTAGCAGATGTGTTTACGTGTTCACGTTGCTATAAGCAATGATATTAAAAACGATTTTCTGTACCACCAGGAGCACGCATTATTGTTTCATATACTATTTTTTGCTGAACATTTAATTTCGGAACATTTGCTTGAACGTATGAATTCAAGGTATTCGAGTTATATTGGTTTTCACGTCCATGTCATGCATGAATCGATTTGGTGCTGTCATTCTCAATTGTGCTAATGCTTTGTTTGCCATCATCAAACACAAATCTTCAATCATAATCAATATCTCGTTATAAATTGCCGTTGTAAAATCCATTTCAGGATTGGAATTGATTCGACGCACTCTACGTAAAATATCTTCCGACATGTAATTTTGATATTTTGTCCACAAATCAACTGGATTCGATAATCAAAATAATTGCAAATAGCGAAAGTATTTGTATGGGCAGATACTGATGCATCTGCTAATGTGTTATCACAATGCGTATCATGCTCCACGAACATTGATCAATAACAGTCGTAAATAGAAGCATACAGCATTATTAGGAATCAATTGAAAACAGATTTACATGGCCATCAACTCGATTCCCTTGCTTACGACGTTGAAACTCTTTTTTTTGTGGAATTCCATGTAAAATACCTTGGTACTTCTGTATACAATAACGTTTTAGCAAATTCATCAGTTTGACACAACTTGAAAGATGCTGTCAATGTCGTTTCTGGCATCGTTTCCGCTCTTTGCGCTGCATTCTTACTTACTTACTTACTTAGCTGGCGCTACAACCGATGATCGGTCTTGGCCGCCTCCACAAAGCTTCGCCAGTCACTTCTGCTATGCGCGCGCTGGCGCCAGTTGATAAGGCCAAGTGCAGTCAGGTTGCCCTGCACCTGGTCTTTCCAACGGAGATTAGGACGTCCCCTTCTGCGTGATCCTCCACCGTGGTTCGAATAAAACACCTTTCTAGCCGGAGCGCTTTCTTCCATTCGCTCAACATGACCCAGCCAGCGAAGCCGCTGGAGTTTTATACGCTTGACTATGTCAGTGTCGGCGCACAGCTCATACAGCTCATCGTTCCATCTTATTCGATACACGTCGTCCACGCATACTGGACCGTAGATCTTACGGAGTATCTTCCTCTCGAACGCTCCTAACAGTCTCTCATCATTGATGGTCAATGTCCACGTCTCTGCGCCATACATTAGGACGGGAAGGATGAGGGACTTATAGAGCGTTATTTTTTTCGGTCGAGAGAGGGCTCTACTTCTCAATTGCCTACTGAGCCCGTAGTAACACCTGTTGGCAAGAGTTAGTCTCCGCTTGATCTCAAGGCTGACATTATTGTTGGTGTTTATGCTGGATCCTAGATAAACGAAATCCTTGACGACTTCAAAAGTGTAGTTGTCAACAGTGACATTTTGTCCAAGACGCCGTGACTCTTTGTTTGTTGACACAAGGTATTTCATTTTGTCCTCGTTCACCACTAGACCCACACGACGAGACTCCCTTTCCAGGTTGGAGAATGCTGCACTGACTGCTCGAGCGTTTTTGCCAATGATGTCAATATCATCAGCGTATGCTAGCAGCATGACACTCTTGTAGAAGATAGTGCCAGAGATGTCGATGTTCGCAGCTCGAATTATTTTCTCCAGCATTAGATTAAAGAAGTCGCACGATAGGGAGTCACCTTGTCTGAAACCTCTTTTGGTATCAAATGGTGCGGAGAGGTCTGTCCCAATTTTCACTGCGCTGGTGGTGTTGGTCAGTGTCATTTTGCAAAGACGAATGAGCTTTGCAGGGATACCAAAATCAGACATTGCGGCGTACAAGTGATCCCTAATCGTGCTGTCGAAGGCGGCTTTATAATCGACAAATAGATGATGGGTGTCGATCTGTTTTTCTCGGGTCTTTTCCAGGATTTGGCGTAGTGTGAATATCTGGTCGATGGTGGATTTACCAGGCCTGAAGCCACACTGATAAGGTCCAATCAGTTTGTTGACGATGGGCTTCAGTCTTTCGCACAGTACGCTCGATAGAACCTTATATGCAATATTAAGAAGGCTGATCCCACGGTAGTTGGCGCAGATCGTGGAATCACCCTTCTTATGGATTGGGCAGAGTACGCTGAGATTCCAATCACTTGGCATGCATTCATCTGACCATATTCTGCATAGAAGCTCATGCATGCGTTTTTTGAGCTCTTCGCCTCCGGTCTTAAACAACTTAGCAGGCAGGCCATCTGCACCTGCAGCCTTATTGTTTTTCAGCCGAGCAATGGCTGTTAAGACCTCCTCATAGTCAGGCGGCGGTACTTCAACGCCGTCAGTGATTGGGGTTTCCGGAGTGGGTTCCGCAGTGGCGGGATTATTGCCGTCTTCGCCATTAAGCAGCTGCGAAAAGTTCTCCCTCCATAATCTCATTATGCCCTGGATATCTGTCACCAGATTTCCATCTTCATCCTTGCAGGAAGAGGCCCCGGTCTTCAAACCAAGAGTCAGGCGTCTTATTCTTTCAAAGAATTTTCGGACCTCGTTCCTGTCCCGCAACATTTCGATATCATTGAACTCGCGTCTTTCTTCATCTCTTTTCTTGCGCCTGAAAAGACGTTTCTCCTCCCTCCTCAACTTTCTGTATCGCTCCTTAGCAGCTCGCGTTGCAACTGACTGCAGGGTGGCTCTGTATACTGCGTTTTTTGCTTCAGTAGCATCGCGACACTCTTGGTCGTACCACATCTTTCTCCGTCGACGGTGGTAGCCTAGCACCTCTTCGGCAGCCGTACGCATAGAGCGGGAAATGTGCGTCCACTGTGCGCATATATCATCAAGTTGAGGGGTGTTTTGCGAAAGGAGAAGTGCAAGTTGGTTGGCAAAGACTTTGGCTGTCTGTTGTGATTGCAGCTTTTCGACATCCAGCTTTCTCTTTGTACCTATCCGTACGCGATTTGCTACACATATACGTGTGCAGACCTTGGCTGCAACCAAGTAGTGGTCTGAGTCGATGTTTGCACCACGTATTGTGCGTACGTCTAGTACATTGGAAGCGTGCCTTCCGTCGATCACAACGTGATCAATTTGGTTTCGTGTGTTTTGATCAGGGGACAGCCAAGTGGCCTTATGGATATCTTTATGTTGGAATCTGGTGCTACTAACTGTCATGTTTCGTGCCGCGGCGAAGTCGATCAGTCTCATACCGTTATCGGTGGCTTCGTCGTGGAGACTGAATTTTCCGATCGTCGGACCAAAGAGACTCTCCTTGCCCACCTTGGCATTAAAGTCGCCTAACACGATTTTAACATCGTGGCGGGGGCAATGCTCATAAGCTTTGTCGAGGAGCTCGTAGAAGTCATCTTTGGTCGTTTCATCCTTCTCATCCGTCGGGGCATGGACACAAATTAGGCTGATGTTGAAGAATTTTGCCTTGATGCGGATAGTGGCTAGGCGCTCGTTCACAGCCGTGAACCTCGAGACTAGATGACGCAGTCTCTTCCCAACCACAAATCCAACACCAAATTCGTGTCTCGACGCATGACAGCTGTAGTAGATATCACAGGATGCTCTTTTGGAGCAACCCTGTCCCGTCCATCGCATTTCCTGTACAGCGGTGATGTCAGCTCTATATTTTTGGAGGACATCCACCAGCTGGATAGAGGCACCTTCCCTGTAGAGGGTTCGGACATTCCAGGTGCATATCCGTAAATCGTTGTCCTTTGGGCGTTTGCGGGAAACGTCAACATTAGAGGGGTTCATTATCCGAGGCTTGTTTGGAGGTTTCATTGGTGGGTATTTTAACGTGGTGGGTTCCAAGCCCGACGCACAACCATTCATTCAAGGCCATGGAGAAGCCCGCCGCACACATTAGTTAACTCACTGACGGTTGTCAGATCGCTATCCAGGGGACGCCACGAGGAGGCTGTGTGTCGACTTGAAACGTAGAAGCGCAAGGATCGACCATGGACGCACCTGCGACTGTCACGAACTTTGCCTTGTGTCCTACGCCCCAGGCCCCAGAATGCGCTGCATTCTCCGACCTAAAATACACACGCTGTCCGTTTTCAAGATGAACAGCTAAATGCTGCACGGTTGGGTAACGTTCATGTATCGAAAATGAAAAAGTGCGCCACACCGCTTAGTTACTACTGATATAACGGCCCATTTGATCATTTCTATTTGGATCAGCAAATCCAAACACGGCATATCGCTGTCTTTGTTCATATACTTGCAAATGCACTTAATCGATTTGACCTAATAACAGTGCTCAACATTTATATGAGCTTTAAATACTTTTGATAACAACGGCGAATACGGCACAATCCAGCGGTTATCAACTTCAATCTGTTCATTTCTTACTGTTATTGTTGTTGACTTACCGTTGTCATTAGTTGGACGACGACGGTACAATGGATAACAATCATTACCGGTAACAGTTTCGGCAACCATCGCTCTGGGATAACGTTTCGTACACTTTCCGTCAACCATACATGGAGAATTCAAATTCAATTCTCCACAGGGGCCATGAATCATGTTTTTCACAACTACTCCAAATAGTTTTGGATCACTTGCTTGATCAGGAATTTCTGCCGAAATTACGTTGTCAATTTCATCTGGTGTAATTTTGTTGACTAACCAAATGAGAATGTGTGCATGGGGCAACACATTTCTGCCACTCAATTGAGTACATCCTGCAGCGCACTTCACCAAACACTTCTGCTTTTACAATGAAATTCATGAGTGCTTTTACTTTTTGTTTGAAAACACGCGCCGTGATGTCATGGCGATCGGTTGGCCTTCAAACAAATGGTTTTTGGTGTCATCCCATTGAGGGTTACAAGTGAAAGTTACAAACAAATCAGGACGGCTGTGATGTCTGTCGTAAGTAATAGCATCTTGTGCATATCCGTGCATATGACACGGGCTGCCGGTGTACGTAGATGGCATAATAATCATTTTTCCCAAATCATACACGTTACCGTCATTGTTTATCGCATCTCTTAGATGAATATACTCTTCAGATCGCAATTTCTTTTGATTAAATCGGATGAAGTTTAACCTTTCGGTTTCCATCTTAGCGTACATATCGACCATAAACTGATGATACAACCGCCGATAATACAAAATGTGATTACGCTCATTTTCACGGACCATTAATCGGTATGAATAATAGTTCATTGCACTAACTTTTTTATTAGTTTCTGCACCTAAAATTCATAAATAATTAAAATTTGTCTATACAAATTTTTTTCGATTGTCAAATTATGAACTTTACCATTTTGACATTAAAGTGGTAGTCGTCTTCGCCTTTCCAAAACATCAATGGGTATTGCAACGCATCGTAACAACGATGTGTTTCAGACACTCGCTACAAATCGTTATCTCTTCGATGCAGCATAATATCTTACTTTTAGTGGCACAACAGCCCATGGAGGGCCTAGGCCGAGCTTTTTCGCATCCACTCATGTTGTGCGTTTTATATTTGTACATGAATGGAAGGGACCTACAGTTTAATGCCGAATCCGAACGGCGAAGTGAAAAGCTTTACATGGCAATTTTTACTCTTGTAGGTTTGCCATTGCCTGCCAAGAGGTGGTGGGTGCCGTGTAGAAATATTATTTTTTCTACTTTTTGATTTTGCCTGTGCCGAGATTCGAACCCCGGACATTCTGCGTAGCAACCCAACACACTACCACTACGCCACAGCAGCACAATATCTCGAGAACTAAATTCATCACCAACTATTACTATTGCAACTTCATCCATTTTTGGAGCATTAAATAAATCTTCTGGCATGCTCTCCTGATGGTACTTTATCGGCCTTTATTACAATTATCAGTAGGCATTTGGTCGAGAGCAGTACGGAAAAGTCGAACCAATTCATTATTCTCTTCAAGGAAAGTTTGGATTCGTTCAATTACATCTCGCTTCAAATTTGAACTAATTAAACATCGAAGATCAACTTGCTGATCAGAATTACCAAGGAAATAAATTTGTAAAAACTTATACTCTGAATCAGGAAAGGGCAATAAAGAATCCAAGCTGTGACATATTTGTACTTGGATCTAGGAAAAAAACAATCAGAAGCGGGAAAAACGTTGTTGTGAAAATCGTTTTCATAATGGTCAAATTCATTTTCATTTCGAGACCAATAGCATGTTTCCATGTTGTTCATGCCAATTACCTTGAATGTGGTCACAAAATGGTCTCGAATAATATTCGTTGCACCGAATGAAGTCATTTGGAAACATGAATTGTAAAATTGAATGTTTGCCAAAAAATCCTTTGATTCAGGTGCACCTGGAGGTGGCTCCAATGCCGGTAATTTGACTTTTCTATTAGCACAACATAAACCTGGTGGCTCATTTTTGAATTTGTACGTTTTGCAATGATTACATACGTCATACATAGCACCAATAACTACAGTTCGATGTAAAGTGTAATCAATCGTCGAATCATAATTGAACGCAGCTCGCTTAACATTTAAATTCCTTGATCTTTGAATATTTCTAAACCTGTCTCGTGCTGTACGTCTTTGTGCTGCACGTCTCCTTTCAGTTTGTTCTCGATTCTGCATATTTCTTTCATTGTGCTGCTCTTCAGGCTCTGCAGCACGAGCAGCTGCAACTGCTCTTGTATGACGTGGCGCCTACTAAAAAAATATCGTGGTCGCATCATATTGCACAAAAAGAAACTATGTAATAAATGGAATTTCATAAAGAAATTAAAATAGGTATTTTTAAAAATACTACGCTGTGGCGCAATATTGATTTTTACTGCCAAATAATACTTTAAACCAAATTTCAACATAATCGCACTTTTCTTTACATTTTCGGCCACTGCTTGTATGGAGTCGTTTTGCTGTGTTACGCCGTCACGAACATTCCAGGTTTTATGTTATTAGTTAGGATAGTAACGAACAATTAGCACGGCCACAAACCTCGGGAACGATTCTAATATATTTCTATTCTAATATACATTCCGAAGTCGCTAGATAGCTTTGATCACTGTAGATCACTACACATATACCAATATACATTTAGGGTGTTTTTAGAGGCGGATAACTTTAAATTGGCAACACTGTTTTCTGTGACATCCGATTTGACAATTCACGATTGTTTTGGAGTTAGTTTGGTTTGGCAATTCATTATGAATAAACTCACAACGGAGAAACTTTTGCAATTGTTCAAATTTATTTTGACAAACACGGTTCAATTCGAGAAACACATTGGTCATTATGTGCGTTTTATGCTGCTCATAATCGTCCATCAGAGCAATTAATTCGAGAAACCATTGATCGTTTTCGCAATATGTTTACTGTAAACAATTATACGCATCCCGTAAGACGTCGTAGTGTACATAGACAACAAGCGATCGCTGGTGTGCAGTGTAGTAATGATGATGATGATGCAAATGTGTCAATTCGTCATCGTGCTCAACAATTGAACTTGTGCCCATCCACTTTATGAAAAATTTTGCGTAAAGATCTTGGTTTCCTATCATCGTTCGCGCCGTAGATTTGGACAATAAGCCGAAGGAAACATTGCCATTGATCCACAATTTCATTTGAAAAGTTTATGCAGTGATGAAGCACACTTTTGGTTAAATGGCTACGTCAATAAACAGAATTGCCGCATTTGGACCGCTGATAATCTATAAGCCATTTTCGAAACACCATTACATCCAGAGAAAGTCATCGTTTGATGAGCTTTATGGGCCGGTGGAATCATTGATCCATATGTCTTGAAATAATTTTTTTTGTACTACGATATTTATATAATACTAGCGGACGTTTCACTGTGCATAATTAAAAAAGTAATTCAAAGCAGTTTAAATTTAAAGTTATATTTATTGTAAAACTCTATGGTAAACCACATTTTTAGTTTTCTTATTATCTTGGCAATAAATGAATAATACTGATGGTTTGCCTACATGTGAACAGGCTACGTATAATTGTCCATGATAAAATACTGGATATTCTACGTTGATACCACAAATTTCCAAAGATTGACCTTGCGCTTTATTGCGATTTATTGGTAATTGCGAATGTAACTCGCACTGGAAATTGTACACATTTGAATTTGAAAGGCAAAGCGGTTGGAATCATCGGAATTCGTGGTATTAACACGTCTTCACCTTTGAATTTTCCAATCAAAATAGTTGCTGTAATAAAATTGACCATCCATTTTTTCACACGAAGCATAATAATAGTCGCACCGACTTTCAATTGAAGGTTATGTAGCGGTAATTCGGGTAAATACAAAGAATTTAAAAATTATAGTTAACGGCATCTTCTTCACTGGTAGCATCAATAGACTTATAGACTTACGAAACCAAAACACCAGGTATTTTGGATTGTATAGCTAAATTTAATTCATTGACATCTTTATTCTTGGCTGCCAAAATGGCTCTTTCGCTTAAACAATTATGATTTTTGTAGTGCTGTACTATGTTGGGAGACACACTGTCAATCAATTCTTCTTTCGATGGTGTAATTCTACAAAAGTTATCCGCCAACGTAAGCAATCCAGCCTCATCAACTGGCTTTGAACCATTTCCAATTGTCATCAATTGCTTTGAAAATTCAACAGCATATACATCATTTTACAATTGAACACGAAAATTTGTTGAAACAGAAGATATAGAAATATGCCTAACATTAATAGACACTTTTTATTTTTATTAATTATTTTTATTTTCGGGACATCTTCCCAAACTTCTCCCTCTATCAAACTGCAAGAGTCATCAAAAAAATAGGATGATGAAATATCTTCGTTGAACGACGCAACAAAGATATTTCATAAATGTTTACTTTGAATTGGATATTTCATAAATGTTTACTTTGAATTGGATATTTCATAAATGTTTACTTTGAATTGAAATCAAGTGGCCAAGAATGCCCAATGTTTACATTACATTGAAATATCTTCATTGAACGATACGACGAAGATATTTCATGTATGTATGTTTGTGTATGCAGTGTGGATACATAGTTATATATATAACTCCTCCAACACCTAGATCTTTGCAGTCCCTGCAAAAGGATCCACAGAATTTTTTTTCATTATTGGAAATATGTTTTTCTCTTGCAGCTCAATTTTTGTTACATGTGTGTTTCCTTTTTTCTTAAAAAATAAAAATGCAAATATAATCAAAATTATGCAAATAATCATGCTGCCTGATATGGCAAGGTAAGTATTTCTATTACTTTTATAGTCAATATATTCAATTTCTTTTCTATTTGAAAATGTACTTAAGTGTATATTTTTTAAAGTTATATTGTTCACAATTTTAGTCAAATTGAAATAGACATGAGGTATGTTTACGCTATTCATAAATATTTGTTCGTGGTTGAAAAATTCATAATCTTGTATTCTGATCTTACACGAATGAAATTTTATTATATTATTCCCACGTATAATTAGATCTCCAGCAATGCAATTCTGGTTTATTGTTGTTACAGGAAAATTTTTGATAATTAGCAAATTGTTTGACAATTGTTCAATTGAACTTTTATTATTACATTTAAATTCACAAATATTATGTTCATTAAACATGTTTTTTATACAAAAGTTATTACTTATTTTTAATTTCTTTATTTGTATAATTCCATCCAAATTATCATAAATTGTGTTATTTTGAATAATAATTTCAAGAGTAGGTAAATTTAATTCTTCAAAGTTCTTATTTGGCATTGGTACTACTAGTGCATTATGAAATTTTTTATCTGAAAACTTTGGAATACCTAAGACAAAAATTAGTGAATCGTCGCTAAAAATTACATTTGTTTGAATATATGGCATCATTTCTATAGTCAAGTTATACCTGTCTATTTCCTCGTCAGTTAAAACATCATGTGCTAATACATTTAATTTGCTCATTAGGATTATATCGGAAAATTTTTCTATTTGACTGCTTACGGTTTGTATATCGGTATATAATTGTAGAAATTGCATAGATCTTTTCTCAAAATAAAGAACAATATTTGTTTTTTCCTGGATTTGTTCCAAATACAAGCTTAAATTAAGTTGTTGTTGATTAATGTGCTTACTAATTGTATCCATATTTTTTATTAAGTTATTATTTATAATTATTTGGTTATTAATTTCATTGACTGCATTTCTAGTGTTAGTGTCAAGATTTTTGAGGTGATCGTAAATTTCTTGTGCATCCTCATCGTCCATAGTCCCTGTAATATATTTAGAACCTCTACCGATAAAGTTAAAAAAAGCCCCTCTTAATTCTATGGTTCTTAAAAATATGGGGAATCAATAAATTGAAATTATGTTTGAGCTCGCTCATTTCTTTTTTTAATAACATGAGATATTCAGCTTCGTTTTTGTTACTTAGATTTAAGGAAGCAATATTATCTTCCATAAGAGTAATTAATTCTTCATATGTTGTCAGATTGACGACATGGAATATCTTTTGGTATGAGTTTATAACACGTCTCTCATCCATTTTTACTATTTCGTATCCATTTTCGGATGTGCACGATGTAATTTCCAATGTTGGTTGGGTTGCCACTAGGGACGCCCACACCAGTACCAGTAATGCAATCATTTTGAAAGGGATGTTTGTAATACTTTGTTAATTTCTTATATTTAGGTTTTTTTTTTTCTACGTATTTTCTTGTTCATTATCGATTTCATATTTATATTTGCGCTTTAATTGGGTTTTATAATATTTAGTATTTCTCTTATTGCTAGTATCTATGATGTAATTATTGTCTTTCGAATACTTTGTCAATTTCTTATATTTAGGTTTATTTTTAGGTATTTCCCTGTTCACTACTATATCATCATGCAAACCGATCTGTTCAGATCTGTCCTGATTTAGTTTATTTATTCTATTAATTTTTTCCTGATTGTATTTTTCGCAAAGGGTTTTAATGTATTCTTGATCATAATTTTTTGTGAGAAAGTCAATTGGTCTCTTTCCTGTTGTAACATGGATTGTATTATTATAAAAATTTATTATTTTGTACAGTTTCTCGTCTAAATCATCATTATTGAGTTTATCTACTTCTAAAATTCTCAAATGTTCGTTCAGTGTACCATGGAGACGTTCGATGTCTGCATTACCAGTTTTGCTATAAGCTGTTGTTCTGTGTCCATCAATGTTATTTCCTTTTGAAAATAATTCTACTGAGTTGTGTAATATACATCTTTCGTTATCGTATAGTATTTTTTTCTTTTTACCTAAAAATTGAATTCGTTCTTTAAGAGCTTTTAAAATGGAAACCCATGTTCTATCCGATATTTTGTGAAATGTAGCGTATTTAGTAAACTTGTCAACTGTAGTAAGGTACATAATGTTTCTGTATGTAAACCATATATCAATGTGTACAATGTCATTAAATTGACTTGGCGTTTCGGTTACCTGGTAAGGAATTTTTGGAGGTTGACGATCGTGTTTAGCCAATTTGCATATATCACAATTATCAATGAATTTAGTTATTATTTTCATTAGATTGGGGAAGAAAAATTTGTCTTTTAATTCCAAAAATACTTCATTTATGCCTCTGTGGTTATTCTTCAGGTGTTCGTCTTTGATAATAGTCAACATCTCGTTTGTATCCGTTATGTCTTTTAATTTTATTGTTGATCTTAGAATTTTTAAGTTTTTGTTTTGAAATTTGTCAACATAAATATTCTGGAATTTTTCCATTAAATCGTCGTTTTCACAATAGACGCACATAATTCCCTTATCCAGTATGACGTTGCTCATTAGTTCGAATAAATTTGATTGATTATCAATCGTTAAAAAATTTTGGCATTTTTTGTGAATAATTTTTCTAGTGATCTTTTCTTTATTTCCAATTTGTAAATATATTTGATTCTTGTATATATTAATGTTTTTCTCTGTTATAGGAATGTAATCCAAGCTGTCATTTAGTGCACTATGTATCGTAGCAATTGTAGAATTTACTTCAACGTCCATACTACAATTATCATAATTTTCTTCGTTATTAAATATATCGCCGTTCACAGTAATTTCGTCAATACCTTTATCATTTTTTGTGTTAATAAATCTACTTAGTCCATCCGCAACACAGTTTTGTTTACCTTTTATGTAAGTGATATCAAAGTTGTATTCATTCAATTGTATTTTCCACCTTTGTAACTTCATGTTTGGTTTTATTCCGTTGAGCCAAACCAATGGTTTATGGTCAGTACAAATAGTAAATTTCCTTTCATACAAATAAGTACGAAGATGTTTCACAGACCAAACTACGGCGAGTAATTATTTTTTCTATGGTGGAATACCTCTTCTCGTGGTCATTTAGGGTGCGTGAAATATAACATATTGGATGACTATTTTGACTAAGTACCGCACCTATTGCATACTTAGATGCGTCTGTTGTCAATGTGAAAGGTCTATTAAAGTCAGGGCTTTTCAAAATGGGGTCGCTACTCAACAATGTTTTCAATTTATTAAATGAACTCAAATATTCTGCGTTTTTTGGATCAATTTTTGCGTCTTTTTTTAAATAACTGATCATAGGGTATGCTACCTTAGCGTAATCTTTAACAAATTTTCGATAATAACCCGTTATTCCGAGAAATTGCTTAATTCCCTTTGCATTCGTTGGGGGCTTCATTCTTTGTATAGCTTCTAATTTTGACCCATCCGATTTGATTCCATTATTTGTAATGGTATGCCCTAAGTAATTTGTAGTTATGTCCGCGAAGTGACATTTGTCAATTTGAATTTTCAAATTGCACTCTCGTAATTTCTGCATTATTTTTTGTAATGTAACCAAATGTTCGAAATAGCTCGTGGAGAATATAAGGATATCATCCAAATATACCACGCATGTTTTGTTTATGAAATCTTTTAAGACGTAATTCATTAATCTTTGAAAGGTTGCCGGGGCATTTTTAAGCCCAAATGGCATTCTTGTAAATTCGTAATGACCGTCTCTGGTCGAGAATGCAGTTTTTGCTCTATCTTGAGGGTCAACCTCGATCTGGTGAAATCCTTTCGCCAGGTCTAAGGTAGTAAAATAATTGCATTTTCCCAATTTATCAAATAATTCTTCGATATTGGGCATGGGAAACCGATCGTCTATGGTTTCTTCATTAAGTTTGCGGTAGTCTATTACAATGCGCCACTTTTGTTCTCCATTATTAATGATTTTTTTTGGTACCACCCAAAGGGGGGAGTTGTAGGGGCTATAACTAGGTGTAATTATTTTTTGTTGTAGCATTTCCCTAATTTGTCTATCTACTTCATCGCGATGGACTTCAGGGTATCTGTATAGTTTGCTATAAATTGGGGTATCTGATTTAGTAATTATTTTATGCTTTATTTCATTTGTAAAAGATAAATTATCGCCTTCTTTGTAGAACACGTCTTTGAATTTATTTAGAAGTTCTTTAAGCTCATTTTTGTCCTGAGCTATCAAATGATTCGCAAAAACTTCATTTCTAATTTCAGTGGTATTGTTTTCGTTACAAAATACTTCTGTTTGGTTTCCTTCATTTAAAAAAACCATTGCGGAATACTCTTCGTATTCATTTAGATACATTGGAATTTTTGCCGTATCCGTAATAAGGCATCGATTTTTGTAATCGATTATCGTATTTAAATCAACCAGAATATTATTGCCTATTAACCCATCATACTTTTCATGAAAATCAAATTCCAAAAATGTAACAAAAAAATGTTCCCTATTGAATTCCTTAAATAGTGGAATTTTAAATTGAGTATTAGTATTTATGACTCGGTTGAGTACTTTCAAATTTGAAATATGGGAAGTAACGCGCCATTTTGTATTACATAAGTGTGGATTTATTATGCTGTATTCAGCTCCTGTATCCACTATAAATTTAAGGTTCTTAATAGGTGTTTTTATTACTATATAGGGTAATTGTTTCCTGGGTCGAGGTAAAAATTTTGCTGCTCATTTGTGGAAATATCCATAGGTTCAACTGGCTTGTATTGATTAGTATAATTGCCATTATTGTTCATATTTGTGGGGAATCGAACATGTGGGTGAAAAGTGCCAGATGCTCTATTTTGGTTGGTATAATTACCATTAGTGTTTGTATGTTCAGGGAACCGAGCACGTGGCTGAAAATTGCCAGATGCTCTATATTGGTTAGACTCGTTATATCGAGAGTTACCTACATAACGGTTACGGTTACCCGTAAATCTGGTTTGTCCCGAATTGTTTCCATTAAAATTTCTCCCGTTGCTATTTCCAAATTCATTTACCTGACCATTATAGCCAGTATTATTTGGTTCCTGATTAGATCTTTTATCATATCTGCCGTTCCAGTACTGTCCGTTATAATAAGAATATCCACTAGACTTTATTATTTCATGAGCTTTGGTTAAAGTTCCATTCATGTACAAAAATAACACGCACAACATGAGTGGATGCGAAAAGCTCGGCCCAGGCCCTCCATGGGCTGTTGTGCCATTAAAAGTAAGTAAGTAAGTTGGTTAAAGTTTGTGGGTCTCTTGTTATGAGCATGCTTTTCACATGCTCTGGTAACCCATTTTTGAAGCAATGTAAAGCAATCCGTTGATTGCTTGCGATGTTTTCGACATTATTTCCCCCGTCTAGAAGGAAACGATTATTTAATCTACATAGCAATGTATTTATTTTATAATGAAAATTCTCAATATTAGAGTCACATTTAACCGACCGTAATTTATCGATTAAAATTTCGGTGGAGTCATGCTCTCCGTGTGATCTTATTAACGCTTCCTTTAATTCCGTCCAAGTTCCCAGATTTCCATTTATAAGTACAGTTTTTTGAGCATTTCCTACAATTTTGTCCTTTATTAATCCTAATATCAATAATTTATAGACGTTGTCAAAGGTCTCAATAACTGGGATTAATACCTCTATTCTTTCAATAAAATTTACTAACGCATTTTTTTCTCCTCCAAAGGCTGCAACACAGTTTAAGCTACTTACAACTACCTTAAAACGTTCCCCTACTGGTAACAATTCCATTTTTAATTTTATTTAATTATAAAATAACACAATAAGTAATTACAGATACCGACTTGTGCTCGTATATGCTGCCACTGGCTGCCACGCTTGTCTTTTCTCCGTTTTGTTGCTAATGATTTTATTTAAAAAATGTTTCAGCCACTTTCTGCTGCTACCTCCAAGAAATGATCACTGGAACAATGTCAATTCAGGTTTATTACTTCCGCTTTCAGAACTCAATTCAAATTGATTTTATTATGTAATTGGTTTTTCCTTATATTGTCTCTTTTTTTTTTTTTTTTTTTTATAAATGTTTAATTAATTTGTATTTAACTTTTCACTTTTATTTCAATCATTATTTGCCATTTAATTCAAGTCAATACTTTAAATGTTATTTTGTTGTTGGCTTATTGTGTAAATTATAAATTGTTAATGAAATTTTTCTTGTTTTTTTTTTTCGTTGGTTTTTTCTTGTGTGAAATATTCTTTAATTCTGCTTATCAAAGTATCATGAAACTGATTTTGTTTTTCAGAAATGAAAATGAACTTAAAATTGTTCGTGTACCGACCGTAGTTGTTCTTTTCGAACTGAAAAAAAACTCCGCTTTATTTTCACTACGGAATTGCGTTTTTGAAAAATGTTCGTGGTTGTTCTTTTCGAACTAAAAAAACTCTTCGCTTTTTTCCCACTATGGAACTCCGTTACGACTGCGCCAGAAATATGCCTAACATTAATAGACACTTTTTATTTTTATTAATTATTTTTATTTTCGAGACATCTTCCCTGTTCAAATTCAATTTTAAAACTAAACTAAAACTAAGCCAAACCAGAAGCTCCAAAGCTTCTCCCTCTATCAAACTGCAAGAGTCATCAAAAAAATAGGATGATGAAATATCTTCGTTGAACGACGCAACAAAGATATTTCATAAATGTTTACTTTGAATTGGATATTTCATAAATGTTTACTTTGAATTGGATATTTCATAAATGTTTACTTTGAATTGAAATCAAGTGGCCAAGAATGCCCAATGTTTACATTACATTGAAATATCTTCATTGAACGATACGACGAAGATATTTCATGTATGTATGTTTGTGTATGCAGTGTGGATACATAGTTATACTATATTTTTACATGTCTAATTGGCAAAGTTTGGAAATCTCCTGACAAGAAAATTAATCATCCACCAAACAGATTGGAATTTTCCCGTATATCTCTCATTGTCCATTCCAAGGCTTCAACTGATTTATTGTGGCCTCATCCCAAACAATAAGTGCAACGCGTTGCAACACTTTAGCCATTAAAGATGTTTTCGATATATTGCATGTAGGTGTTTCGATGATTTGCATATTCAAAGGCAACTTGAGTGCGAAATGTGCTGTACGGCCACCTTCCAACAAAGTTGCTGCGATGCCAGAGAAAGCAAGTGCCAATGCGATTCGATTTTGGGAACGTTTGTACAACATATCGTGGAGCATTTCAAAGTTTAGATCTATTGGAACATGATACGCATTGGGATGACACATTAGCAGATGTGTTGTACGTGTTCACGTTGCTATAAGCAATGATATTAAAAACGATTTTCTGTACCACCAGGAGCACGCATTATTGTTTCATATACTATTTTTTGCTGAACATTTAATTTCGGAACATTTGCTTGAACGTATGAATTCAAGGTATTCGAGTTATATTGGTTTTCACGTCCATGTCATGCATGAATCGATTTGGTGCTGTCATTCTCAATTGTGCTAATGCTTTGTTTGCCATCATCAAACACAAATCTTCAATCATAATCAATATCTCGTTATAAATTGCCGGTGTAAAATCCATTTCAGGATTGGAATTGATTCGACGCACTCTACGTAAAATATCTTCCGACATGTAATTTTGATATTTTGTCCACAAATCAACTGGATTCGATAATCAAAATAATTGCAAATAGCGAAAGTATTTGTATGGGCAGATACTGATGCATCTGCTAATGTGTCATCCCAATGCGTATCATGGTCCACGAACATTGATCAATAACAGTCGTAAATAGAAGCTTACAGCATTATTAGGAATCAATTGAAAACAGATTTACATGGCCATCAACTCGATTCCCTTGCTTACGACGTTGAAACTCTTTTTTTTTTGTTGAATTCCATGTAAAATACCTTGGTACTTCTGTATACAATAACGTTTTAGCAAATTCATCAGTTTGACACAACTTGAAAGATGCTGTCAATGTCGTTTCTGGCATCGTTTCCGCTCTTTGCGCTGCATTTTCCGACCTAAAATACACACGCTGTCCGTTTTCAAGATGAACAGCTAAATGCTGCACGGTTGGGTAACGTTCATGTATCGAAAATGAAAAAGTGCGCCACACCGCTTAGTTACTACTGATATAACGGCCCATTTGATCATTTCTATTTGGATCAGCAAATCCAAACACGGCATATCGCTGTCTTTGTTCATATACTTGCAAATGTACTTAATCGATTTGACCTAATAACAGTGCTCAACATTTATATGAGTTTTAAATACTTTTGATAACAACGGCGAATACGGCACAATCCAGCGGTTATCAACTTCAATCTGTTCATTTCTTACTGTTATTGTTGTTGACTTACCGTTGTCATTAGTTGCATGACGACGGTACAATGGATAACAATCATTACCGGTAACAGTTTCGGCAACCATCGCTCTGGGATAACGTTTCGTACACTTTCCGTCAACCATACATGGAGAATTCAAATTCAATTCTCCACAGGGGCCATGAATCATGTTTTTCACAACTACTCCAAATAGTTTTGGATCACTTGCTTGATCAGGAATTTCTGCCGAAATTACGTTGTCAATTTCATCTGGTGTAATTTTGTTGACTAACCAAATGAGAATGTGTGCATGGGGCAATCCACGTTTCTGCCACTCAATTGAGTACATCCTGCAGCGCACTTCACCAAACACTTCTGCTTTTACAATGAAATTCATGAGTGCTTTTACTTTTTGTTTGAAAACACGCGCCGTGATGTCATGGCGATCGGTTGGCCTTCAAACAAATGGTTTTTGGTGTCATCCCATTGAGGGTTACAAGTGAAAGTTACAAACAAATCAGGACGGCTGTGATGTCTGTCGTAAGTAATAGCATCTTGTGCATATCCGTGCATATGACACGGGCTGCCGGTGTACGTAGATGGCATAATAATCATTTTTCCCAAATCATACACGTTACCGTCATTGTTTATCGCATCTCTTAGATGAATATACTCTTCAGATCGCAATTTCTTTTTATTAAATCGGATGAAGTTTAACCTTTCGGTTTCGATCTTAGCGTACATTTTACTTTACTTTACTTTTAATGGCACAACAGCCCATGAAGGGACTAGGCCGAGCTTTTCGCATCCACTCATGTTGTGCGTGTTATATTTGTACATGAATGGAAGGGACCTACAGTTTAATGCCGAATCCGAACGGCGAAGTGAAAAGCTTTTCATAGCAATTTTTACTCTAGTAGGTTTGCCATTGCCTGCCAAGAGGTGGTGCCGTGTAGAAAAATTATTTTTTGATTTTGCCTGTGCCGAGATTCGAACCCCGGACACTCTGCGTAGCAGTCCAATGCACTACCACTACGCTACAGCGACCACTTAGCGTACATATCGACCATAAACTGATGATACAACCGCCGATAATACAAAATGTGATTACGCTCATTTTCACGGACCATTAATCGGTATGAATAATAGTTCATTGCACTAACTTTTTTATTAGTTTCTGCACCTAAAATTCATAAATAATTAAAATTTGTCTATAAAAATTTTTTTCGATTGTCAAATTATGAACTAACCATTATTGGGATTTACCATTTTGACATTAAAGTGGTAGTCGTCTTCGCCTTTCCAAAACATCAATGGGTATTGCAACGCATCGTAACAACGATGTGTTTCAGACACTCGCTACAAATCGTTATCTCTTCGATGCAGCTTAATATCTTACTTTTAGTGGCACAACAGCCCATGGAGGGCCTAGGCCGAGCTTTTTCGCATCCACTCATGTTGTGCGTTTTATATTTGTACATGAATGGAAGGGACCTACAGTTTAATGCCGAATCCGAACGGCGAAGTGAAAAGCTTTACATGGCAATTTTTACTCTTGTAGGTTTGCCATTGCCTGCCAAGAGGTGGTGCCGTGTAGAAATATTATTTTTTTCTACTTTTTGATTTTGCCTGTGCCGAGATTCGAACCCCGGACATTCTGCGTAGCAGCCCAACACACTACCACTACGCCACAGCAGCACAATATCTCGAGAACTAAATTCATCACCAACTATTACTATTGCAACTTCATCCATTTTTGGAGCATTAAATAAATCTTCTGGCATGCTCTCCTGATGGTACTTTATCGGCATTTATTACAATTATCAGTAGGCATTTGGTCGAGAGCAGTACGGAAAAGTCGAACCAATTCATTATTCTCTTCAAGGAAAGTTTGGATTCGTTCAATTACATCTCGCTTCAAATTTGAACTAATTAAACATCGAAGATCAACTTGCTGATCAGAATTACCAAGGAAATAAATTTGTAAAAACTTATACTCTGGATCAGGAAAGGGCAATAAAGAATCCAAGCTGTGACATATTTGTACTTGGATCTAGGAAAAAAACAATCAGAAGCGGGAAAAACGTTGTTGTGAAAATCGTTTTCATAATGGTCAAATTCATTTTCATTTCGAGACCAATAGCATGTTTCCATGTTGTTCATGCCAATTACCTTGAATGTGGTCACAAAATGGTCTCGAATAATATTCGTTGCACCGAATGAAGTCATTTGGAAACATGAATTGTAAAATTGAATGTTTGCCAAAAAATCCTTTGATTCAGGTGCACCTGGAGGTGGCTCCAATGCCGGTAATTTGACTTTTCTATTAGCACAACATAAACCTGGTGGCTCATTTTTGAATTTGTACGTTTTGCAATGATTACATACGTCATACATAGCACCAATAACTACAGTTCGATGTAAAGTGTAATCAATCGTCGAATCATAATTGAACGCAGCTCGCTTAACATTTAAATTCCTTGATCTTTGAATATTTCCAAACCCGTCTCGTGCTGTACGTCTTTGTGCTGCACGTCTCCTTTCAGTTTGTTCTCGATTCTGCATATTTCTTTCATTGTGCTGCTCTTCAGGCTCTGCAGCACGAGCAGCTGCAACTGCTCTTGTATGACGTGGCGCCTACTAAAAAAATATCGTGGTCGCACCATATTGCACAAAAAGAAACTATGTAATAAATGGAATTTCATAAAGAAATTAAAATAGGTATTTTTAAAAATACTACGCTGTGGCGTAGTGGTAGTGCGCAATATTGATTTTTACTGCCAAATAATACTTTAAACCAAATTTCAACATAATCGCACTTTTCTTTATATTTTCGGCCACTGCTTGTATGGAGTCGTTTTGCTGTGTTACGCCGTCACGAACATTCCAGGTTTTATGTTATTAGTTAGGATAGTAACGAACAATTAGCACGGCCACAAACCTCGGGAACGATTCTAATATATTTCTATTCTAATATACATTCCGAAGTCGCTAGATAGCTTTGATCACTGTAGATCACTACACATATACCAATATACATTTAGGGTGTTTTTAGAGGCTTACTTACTTACTTAGCTGGCGCTACAACCGATGATCGGTCTTGGCCGCCTCCACAAAGCTTCGCCAGTCACTTCTGCTATGCGCGCGCTGGCGCCAGTTGATAAGGCCAAGTGCAATCAGGTTGCCCTGCACCTGGTCTTTCCAACGGAGATTAGGACGTCCCCTTCTGCGTGATCCTCCACCGTGGTTCGAATAAAACACCTTTCTAGCCGGAGCGCTTTCTTCCATTCGCTCAACATGACCCAGCCAGCGAAGCCGCTGGAGTTTTATACGCTTGACTATGTCAGTGTCGGCGTACAGCTCATACAGCTCATCGTTCCATCTTATTCGATACACGTCGTCCACGCATACTGGACCGTAGATCTTACGGAGTATCTTCCTCTCGAACGCTCCTAACAGTCTCTCATCATTGATGGTCAATGTCCACGTCTCTGCGCCATACATTAGGACGGGAAGGATGAGGGACTTATAGAGCGTTATTTTCGTCGGTCGAGAGAGGGCTCTACTTCTCAATTGCCTACTGAGCCCGTAGTAACACCTGTTGGCAAGAGTTAGTTTCCGCTTGATCTCAAGGCTGACATTATTGTTGGTGTTTATGCTGGATCCTAGATAAACGAAATCCTTGACGACTTCAAAAGTGTAGTTGTCAACAGTGACATTTTGTCCAAGACGCCGTGACTCTTTGTTTGTTGACACAAGGTATTTCGTTTTGTCCTCGTTCACCACTAGACCCACACGACGAGACTCCCTTTCCAGGTTGGAGAATGCTGCACTGACTGCTCGAGCGTTTTTGCCAATGATGTCAATATCATCAGCGTATGCTAGCAGCATGACACTCTTGTAGAAGATAGTGCCAGAGATGTCGATGTTCGCAGCTCGAATTATTTTCTCCAGCATTAGGTTAAAGAAGTCGCACGATAGGGAGTCACCTTGTCTGAAACCTCTTTTGGTATCAAATGGTGCGGAGAGGTCTGTCCCAATTTTCACTGCGCTGGTGGTGTTGGTCAGTGTCATTTTGCAAAGACGAATGAGCTTTGCAGGGATACCAAAATCAGACATTGCGGCGTACAAGTGATCCCTAATCGTGCTGTCGAAGGCGGCTTTATAATCGACAAATAGATGATGGGTGTCGATCTGTTTTCCTCGGGTCTTTTCCAGGATTTGGCGTAGTGTAAATATCTGGTCGATGGTGGATTTACCAGGCCTGAAGCCACACTGATAAGATCCAATCAGTTTGTTGACGATGGGCTTCAGTCTTTCGCACAGTACGCTCGATAGAACCTTATATGCAATATTAAGCAGGCTGATCCCACGGTAGTTGGCGCAGATCGTGGAATCACCCTTCTTATGGATTGGGCAGAGTACGCTGAGATTCCAATCACTTGGCATGCTTTCATCTGGCCATATTCTGCATAGAAGCTCATGCATGCGTTTTTTGAGCTCTTCGCCTCCGGTCTTAAACAACTCAGCAGGCAGGCCATCTGCACCTGCAGCCTTATTGTTTTTCAGCCGAGCAATGGCTGTTAAGACCTCCTCATAGTCAGGCGGCGGTACTTCAACGCCGTCAGTGATTGGGGTTTCCGGAGTGGGTTCTGCAGTGGCGGGATTATTGCCGTCTTCGCCATTAAGCAGCTGCGAAAAGTGCTCCCTCCATAATCTCATTATGCCCTGGACATCTGTCACCAGATTTCCATCTTCATCCTTGCAGGAAGAGGCCCCGGCCTTCAAACCAAGAGTCAGGCGTCTTATTCTTTCAAAGAATTTTCGGACCTCGTTCCTGTCCCGCAACATTTCGATATCATTGAACTCGCGTCTTTCTTCATCTCTTTTCTTGCGCCTGAAAAGACGTTTCTCCTCCCTCCTCAACTTTCTGTATCGCTCCTTAGCAGCTCGCGTTGCAACTGACTGCAGGGTGGCTCTGTAGACTGCGTTTTTTGCTTCAGTAGCATCGCGACACTCTTGGTCGTACCACATATTTCTCCGTCGACGGTGGTAGCCTAGCACCTCTTCGGCAGCCGTACGCATAGAGCGGGAAATGTGCGTCCACTGTGCGCATATATCATCAAGTTGAGGGGTGTTTTGCGAAAGGAGAAGTGCAAGTTGGTTGGCAAAGACTTCGGCTGTCTGTTGTGATTGCAGCTTTTCGACATCCAGCTTTCTCTTTGTACCTATCCGTACGCGATTTGCTACACATATACGTGTGCAGACCTTGGCTGCAACCAAGTAGTGGTCTGAGTCGATGTTTGCACCACGTATTGTGCGTACGTCTAGTACATTGGAAGCGTGCCTTCCGTCGATCACAACGTGATCAATTTGGTTTCGTGTGTTTTGATCAGGGGACAGTCAAGTGGCCTTATGGATATCCTTATGTTGGAATCTGGTGCTACTAACTGTCATGTTTCGTGCCGCGGCGAAGTCGATCAGTCTCATACCGTTACCGGTGGCTTCGTCGTGGAGACTGAATTTTCCGATCGTCGGACCAAAGAGACTCTCCTTGCCCACCTTGGCATTAAAGTCGCCTAACACGATTTTAACATCGTGGCGGGGGCAATGCTCATAAGCTTTGTCGAGGAGCTCGTAGAAGTCATCTTTGGTCGTTTCATCCTTCTCATCCGTCGGGGCATGGACACAAATTAGGCTGATGTTGAAGAATTTTGCCTTGATGCGGATAGTGGCTAGGCACTCGTTCACCGCCGTGAACCTCGAGACTAGATGACGCAGTCTCTTCCCAACCACAAATCCAACACCAAATTCGTGTCTCGACGCATGACAGCTGTAGTAGATATCACAGGATGCTCTTTTGGAGCAACCCTGTCCCGTCCATCGCATTTCCTGTACAGCGGTGATGTCAGCTCTATATTTTTGGAGGACATCCACCAGCTGGATAGAGGCACCTTCCCTGTAGAGGGTTCGGACATTCCAGGTGCATATCCGTAAATCGTTGTCCTTTGAGCGTTTGCGGGAAACGTCAACATTAGAGGGGTTCATTATCCGAGGCTTGTTTGGAGGTTTCATTGTTTTTAGAGGCGGATAACTTTAAATTGGCAACACTGTTTTCTGTGACATCCGATTTGACAACTCACGATTGTTTTGGAGTTAGTTTGGTTTGGCAATTCATTATGAATAAACTCACAACGGAGAAACTTTTGCAATTGTTCAAATTTATTTTGACAAACACGGTTCAATTCGAGAAACACATTGGGCATTATGTGCGTTTTATGCTGCTCATAATCGTCCATCAGAGCAATTAATTCGAGAAACCATTGATCGTTTTCGCAATATGTTTACTGTAAACAATTATACGCATCCCGTAAGACGTCGTAGTGTACATAGACAACAAGCGATCGCTGGTGTGCAGTGTAGTAATGATGATGATGATGCAAATGTGTCAATTCGTCATCGTGCTCAACAATTGAACTTGTGCCCATCCACTTTATGAAAAATTTTGCGTAAAGATCTTGGTTTCCTATCCCCGTTCGCGTCGTAGATTTGGACAATAAGCCGAAGGAAACATTGCCATTGATACACAATTTCATTTGAAAAGTTTATGCAGTGATGAAGCACACTTTTGGTTAAATGGCTACGTCAATAAACAGAATTGCCGCATTTGGACCGCTGATAATCCATAAGCCATTTTCGAAACACCATTACATCCAGAGAAAGTCATCGTTTGATGAGCTTTATGGGCCGGTGGAATCATTGATCCATATGTCTTGAAATAATTTTTTTTGTACTACGATATTTATATAATACTAGCGGACGTTTCACTGTGCATAATTAAAAAAGTAATTCAAAGCAGTTTAAATTTAAAGTTATATTTATTGTAAAACTCTATGGTAAACCACATTTTTAGTTTTCTTATTATCTTGGCAATAAATGAATAATACTGATGGTTTGCCTACATGTGAACAGGCTACGTATAATTGTCCATGATAAAATACTGGATATTCTACGTTGATACCACAAATTTCCAAAGATTGACCTTGCGCTTTATTAATGGTAATTGCGAATGTAACTCACACTGGAAATTGTACACATTTGAATTTGAAAGGCAAAGCGGTTGGAATCACCGGAATTCGTGGTATTAACACGTCTTCACCTTTGAATTTTCCAATCAAAATAGTTGCTGTAATAAAATTGACCATTCATTTTTTCACAGCAAGCCTCGTACCATTGCAAAGTTTCGGTTGAATCAAATTACGAAGCATAATAATAGTCGCACCGACTTTCAATTGAAGGTTATGTAGCGGTAATTCGGGTAAATCCAAAGAATTTAAAAATTATAGTTAACGGCATCTTCTTCACTGGTAGCAGTATCAATAGACTTATACGAAACCAAAACACCAGGTATTTCAGATTGTATAGCTAAATTTAATTCATTGACATCTTTATTCTTGGCTGCCAAAATGGCTCTTTCGCTTAAACAATTATGATTTTTGTAGTGCTGTACTATGTTGGGAGACACACTGTCAATCAATTCTTCTTTCGATGGTGTAATTCTACAAAAGTTATCCGCCAACGTAAGCAATCCAGCCTCATCAACTGGATTTGCACCATTTCCAATTGTCATAAATTGCTTTGAAAATTCAACAGCATATGCATCATTTTACAATTGAACACGAAAATTTGTTGAAACAAAAGATATTTTTACATGTCTAATTGGCAAAGTTTGGAAATCTCCTGACAAGAAAATTAATCATCCACCAAACAAATTGGAATTTTCCCGTATATATCTCATTGTCCAAGGCTTCAACTGATTTATTGTGGCCTCATCCCAAACAATAAGTGCAACGCGTTGCAACACTTTAGCCATTAAAGATGTTTTCGATATATTGCATGTAGGTGTTTCGATGATTTGCATATTCAAAGGCAACTTGAGTGCGAAATGTGCTGTACGGCCACCTTCCAACAAAGTTGCTGCGATGCCAGAGAAAGCAAGTGCCAATGCGATTCGATTTTGGGAACGTTTGTACAACATATCGTGGAGCATTTCAAAGTTTAGATCTATTGGAACATGATACGCATTGGGATGACACATTAGCAGATGTGTTGTACGTGTTCACGTTGCTATAAGCAATGATATTAAAAACGATTTTCTGTACCACCAGGAGCACGCATTATTGTTTCATATACTATTTTTTGCTGAACATTTAATTTCGGAACATTTGCTTGAACGTATGAATTCAAGGTATTCGAGTTATATTGGTTTTCACGTCCATGTCATGCATGAATCGATTTGGTGCTGTCATTCTCAATTGTGCTAATGCTTTGTTTGCCATCATCAAACACAAATCTTCAATCATAATCAATATCTCGTTATAAATTGCCGGTGTAAAATCCATTTCAGGATTGGAATTGATTCGACGCACTCTACGTAAAATATCTTCCGACATGTAATTTTGATATTTTGTCCACAAATCAACTGGATTCGATAATCAAAATAATTGCAAATAGCGAAAGTATTTGTATGGGCAGATACTGATGCATCTGCTAATGTGTCATCCCAATGCGTATCATGGTCCACGAACATTGATCAATAACAGTCGTAAATAGAAGCATACAGCATTATTAGGAATCAATTGAAAACAGATTTACATGGCCATCAACTCGATTCCCTTGCTTACGACGTTGAAACTCTTTTTTTTTTGTTGAATTCCATGTAAAATACCTTGGTACTTCTGTATACAATAACGTTTTAGCAAATTCATCAGTTTGACACAACTTGAAAGATGCTGTCAATGTCGTTTCTGGCATCGTTTCCGCTCTTTGCGCTGCATTCTCCGACCTAAAATACACACGCTGTCCGTTTTCAAGATGAACAGCTAAATGCTGCACGGTTGGGTAACGTTCATGTATCGAAAATGAAAAAGTGCGCCACACCGCTTAGTTACTACTGATATAACGGCCCATTTGATCATTTCTATTTGGATCAGCAAATCCAAACACGGCATATCGCTGTCTTTGTTCATATACTTGCAAATGTACTTAATCGATTTGACCTAATTGCAGTGCTCAACATTTATATGAGCTTTAAATACTTTTGATAACAACGGCGAATACGGCACAATCCAGCGGTTATCAACTTCAATCTGTTCATTTCTTACTGTTATTGTTGTTGACTTACCGTTGTCATTAGTTGCATGACGACGGTACAATGGATAACAATCATTACCGATAACAGTTTCGGCAACCATCGCTCTGGGATAACGTTTCGTACACTTTCCGTCAACCATACATGGAGAATTCAAATTCAATTCTCCACAGGGGCCATGAATCATGTTTTTCACAACTACTCCAAATAGTTTTGGATCACTTGCTTGATCAGGAATTTCTGCCGAAATTACGTTGTCAATTTCATCTGGTGTAATTTTGTTGACTAACCAAATGAGAATGTGTGCATGGGGCAATCCACGTTTCTGCCACTCAATTGAGTACATCCTGCAGCGCACTTCACCAAACACTTCTGCTTTTACAATGAAATTCATGAGTGCTTTTACTTTTTGTTTGAAAACACGCGCCGTGATGTCATGGCGATCGGTTGGCCTTCAAACAAATGGTTTTTGGTGTCATCCCATTGAGGGTTACAAGTGAAAGTTACAAACAAATCAGGACGGCTGTGATGTCTGTCGTAAGTAATAGCATCTTGTGCATATCCGTGCATATGACACGGGCTGCCGGTGTACGTAGATGGCATAATAATCATTTTTCCCAAATCATACACGTTACCGTCATTGTTTATCGCATCTCTTAGATGAATATACTCTTCAGATCGCAATTTCTTTTGATTAAATCGGATGAAGTTTAACCTTTCGGTTTCGATCTTAGCGTACATATCGACCATAAACTGATGATACAACCGCCGATAATACAAAATGTGATTACGCTCATTTTCACGGACCATTAATCGGTATGAATAATAGTTCATTGCACTAACTTTTTTATTAGTTTCTGCACCTAAAATTCATAAATAATTAAAATTTGTCTATAAAAATTTTTTTCGATTGTCAAATTATGAACTAACCATTATTGGGATTTACCATTTTGACATTAAAGTGGTAGTCGTCTTCGCCTTTCCAAAACATCAATGGGTATTGCAACGCATCGTAACAACGATGTGTTTCAGACACTCGCTACAAATCGTTATCTCTTCGATGCAGCACAATATCTTACTTTACTTACTTTTAGTGGAACAACAGCCCATGGAGGGCCTAGGCCGAGCTTTTTCGCATCCACTCATGTTGTGCGTTTTATATTTGTACATGAATGGAAGGGACCTACAGTTTAATGCCGAATCCGAACGGCGAAGTGAAAAGCTTTACATGGCAATTTTTACTCTTGTAGGTTTGCCATTGCCTGCCAAGAGGTGGTGCCGTGTAGAAATATTATTTTTTTCACTTTTTGATTTTGCCTGTGCCGAGATTCGAACCCCGGACATTCTGCGTAGCAGCCCAACACACTACCACTACGCCACAGCAGCACAATATCTCGAGAACTAAATTCATCACCAACTATTACTATTGCAACTTCATCCATTTTTGGAGCATTAAATCTTCTGGCATGCTCTCCAGATGGTACTTTATCGGCCTTTATTACAATTATCAGTAGGCATTTGGTCGAGAGCAGTACGGAAAAGTCGAACCAATTCATTATTCTCTTCAAGGAAAGTTTGGATTCGTTCAATTACATCTCGCTTCAAATTTGAACTAATTAAACATCGAAGATCAACTTGCTGATCAGAATTACCAAGGAAATAAATTTGTAAAAACTTATACTCTGAATCAGGAAAGGGCAATAAAGAATCCAAGCTGTGACATATTTGTACTTGGATCTAGGAAAAAAACAATCAGAAGCGGGAAAAACGTTGTTGTGAAAATCGTTTTCATAATGGTCAAATTCATTTTCATTTCGAGACCAATAGCATGTTTCCATGTTGTTCATGCCAATTACCTTGAATGTGGTCACAAAATTGTCACGAATAATATTCGTTGCACCGAATGAAGTCATTTGGAAACATGAATTGTAAGATTGAATGTTTGCCAAAAAATCCTTTGATTCAGGTGCACCTGGAGGTGGCTCCAATGCCGGTAATTTGACTTTTCTATTAGCACAACATAAACCTGGTGGCTCATTTTTGAATTTGTACGTTTTGCAATGATTACATACGTCATACATAGCACCAATAACTACAGTTCGATGTAAAGTGTAATCAATCGTCGAATCATAATTGAACGCAGCTCGCTTAACATTTAAATTCCTCGATCTTTGAATATTTCTAAACCCGTCTCGTGCTGTACGTCTTTGTGCTGCACGTCTCCTTTCAGTTTGTTCTCGATTCTGCATATTTCTTTCATTGTGCTGCTCTTCAGGCTCTGCAGCGCGAGCAGCTGCAACTGCTCTTGTATGACGTGGCGCCTACTAAAAAAATATCGTGGTCGCACCATATTGCACAAAAAGAAACTATGTAATAAATGGAATTTCATAAAGAAATTAAAATAGGTATTTTTAAAAATACTACGCTGTGGCGTAGTGGTAGTGCGTTGGACTGCTCCGCAGAGTGTCCGGGGTTCGAATCTCGGCACAGGCAAAATCAAAAAGTAGAAAAAATAATTTTTCTACATTTCACCACCTCTTGGCAGGCAATGGCAAACCTGCAAGAGTAAAAATTACCTATGAAAAGCTTTTCACTTCGCCGTTCGGATTCGGCATTAAACTGTAGGTCCCTTCCATTCATGTACAAATATAACACTCACAACATGAGTGAATTCGAAAAAGCTCGGCCTAGGCCCTCCATTGTGCCATTAAAAGTAAAAGTAAGTATTTTTAAAAACAAAGAAAAACAAAACATCTAACCGTTATCGATTCCAATTTTAGTAACGATAGCACTAAATGATCAAAATCAGCCGAACGCAATGCAATTGGCACGGTACAAAGGCAACATACAATGTTTCTCCAATGTGTAAAAATGCCGTCGACAATTACAAAAAAAAAAAAATCGAAAGAAATTCAATTCCAAATTATGCGCGGCTCGCTAATTTACACGAAACGATCGCTTTGTTTCAGAAAAACACTGTCTCACTTGTGGAAAGATAAGAAAATTGTATCAAAAGAAATGATTTCGTTAAAAAATATGACAGCTGACAGGGTTGCTGTGCTGTGATAACATACAAATACATTCTTTATGGATGTGTTTTCAATTTGAAGTGAATGCGTTGATGGGTTCAAAAGTTATAGGCATTTCACTCTTTTTGTGGTAATGCGTTGGACTGCTACGCAGAGTGGCCGGGGTTCGAATCTCGGCACAGGCAAAATCAAAAAAAAAAAAGGAGAACAAATAATTTTTCTACACGGCACCACCTCTTGGCAGGCAATGGCAAACCTACAAGAGTAAAAATTGTTATGAAAAGCTTTTCATTTCGCCGTTCGGATTCGGCATTAAACTGTAGGTCCCTTCCATTCATGTACAAATATAACACGCACAACATGGATGCGGAAAACTCGGACTAGGCCCTCCATGGGCTGTTGTGCCATTAAAAGTAAAGTAAAGTCGATCAGAAAAGCATGTACTTTAACATGAAAGTTTAATTTTTGAAAAAAATCTAACTGTTTTTGAGATCATTCATCACACCCATAACATATCTGTAATTTGTATATGACAATTCTTTTATGTATCAAAATATTATTATTATGACGTAAAACTATCACATGTAAGAAAATGAAATAAGTATGAAATAAAAAACCACACATTTTTTTGTATCTACTCTTGAAGACAACGTGTTTTAATAGGTTATGGGCGAATATCCTAAGAAAAGTTAATAAGTTAATAAATTTAATCAGACTGCAAGTAAATATGACCACTAATTATATTCAAAGTGTTCCTAAGCTAAAGGGGAGAGAAAATTATGATGAGTGGAGTTTTGCGGCAGAAAATTTGTTGGTGCACCGAAAGAAAACCTGCAGATGACGCAAAAACTAAGGCGAGGCTGATTTTAACTATTGATCCTGGATTGTATGTGCATATCAAGGAAACGCAGAGCTCAGAAGATATATGGAATAAGCTAAAAAGCATGTTTGATGACTCGGGTTTTTCAAGGAAAATAACCTTGCTACGACGTCTGATTTCATTGCGACAAGAAAGCTGTGAGAAAGCTACTTAGAACGCAACTTATACACCGAATTTGTCAGAAATTATAATTGCAAATGAAACAAAAGTGCCAGTTATGTGTTCTGGTGATGTAGAAATTACGACTTCATTTAACTATGAGATCACAGTTAAAGACGTACCATGTGTGCCAAGCTTAACGACAAACTTGTCAGTGAGTTAACTAATCAGAAATGGAAACAGCGTTGTTTTTGAAGCTTGCCACTATTATATTCGCAACAAACAGAATGAGTTGGTTGTAACAGCAGAATCCATCAATGGTGTTTACAAACTTAAGCTAGAAAATATTGAATGAATATAAGCAGCACCAGCGGTAGCAAACGCAGAAATGTGGCATAGGCGATTGGCTCACATTAACAACAGTGATTTAATTAAAATGAAAAATGGAATTGTTAATCTGATATCATATCCGCACACAAGTAACATGACGTTAGAGAAGTGTGTAACTTGTTGCGAAGGTAAACAGACCGGGTTACCATTTCCACATGTGGGTCAGAGGAGTACTGAGACACTACAGATTATACACGCAGATGTATGTGGTGCCATGGAAACAAAATCTATTGCAGGTTCGCAATATTTTCTTTTATTTGTGGATGACTATAGTCGTATGACTTTCATATATTTTTAGAAGCACAAGAGTGAAGTTTTTGATTCATTTTTAAACTTTAAAGCAATGGTCGAAAAGCTGCGGTCAGACAAAAGGGGAGAGTTTTGTAGCAGAGAAATGGAAAATTATTTGACCAAATCTGGAATAATTCATCAGTAGACACGCCACAGCAAAATGGTGTTCTTGAGCGAACAGTTGTAGAAAAAGCAAGATGCCTTATATTTGATGCAAGCTGTATACTTAAAAAACAGATCTGTTACTTCAAGCTTGGAAAATAAAACTCCATACGAAGCGTGGTACGGTATAAAACCTAATTTGAATAATATTCGTTTGTTTGGCAGTCCAGTGATGGTTCACGTTCCAAAAGAAAGGAGGTTGAAGTGGAACAAACAAGCCATACAGTTTATACTTGTTGGATTTTCTGAGAATGTAAAAGGCTATCTTGTTAACGATCAAAGGAAGAACACAGTTACAGTCAAAAGAGATATTGTAGTCATGGAAGATAAAACAGGTAAAGAAGCGGTTGAAGAACAAAATGTGATCTGGATTCAGAGAGAAGAAACAGATTTAAATGAAGAGAGCAGAGATTCAGTGGGGGATTCTTCAGTGTTTGAATCTCTGCATGGATCAAATTCTTGTACATCAGCATGCACAGATTCAAAAAATGAATGCAGTGGTGACACCAGTGAGACTCGTCCAGTGAGGTGCTAGAAGTTCCAGAAATTCTAGATAACAAAAGAATAAGGAAAGTATCGGATCGTTTTGGTTATAACAACATTTGTGTTTCAAGTACATTTCCTGAATTAGAGCAAATCGATGTATCAGAGGCACTAGAAGGACCAGAATCAGAACAATGGAAAATGGCCATGAAAGAAGAGCTGCAGTCATTTGCAATGATGCGTGGGAGCTTGTTGATGTTCCGAAGGATACATCTGTAGTGCAGTGCAAGTGGGTGTTTAATAAAAAACTTGAGGTGAATGAGTAAGTACGATACCGCGCCAGACTTGTGGCAGAAGAGTTTACACAGAAAAGTGGCATCGATTATATGGATACTTTTTCTCTGTGGTGAAGCATTCTACTTAGCGGATGTTGTTTGCACTTAGTGTGCTATGGAATATGGACATCGATCACCTGGACGTAACAACTGCGTTTTTTAATTGACATTTACAAGAAAATATCTACATGTCTATGCCAAAAGGTTTCGCAAGTCAATGTAATGGAAAGGTATTAAAACTTAAAAGAGCTATTTATGGTTTAAAACAGTCTTCTGTAGTATGGTACGAAAAAGTAAAAGATAGTTTATGCAACTTAGGTTTTAAAATAAGAAAATTTGAACCCTGTTTATTTACAAAAATTTATGATAATGTTAAAGTCATAGTAACTATTTATGTAGATAACTTCTTAATTTTTTCAAACAATGTTCAGGAAACTGAAAGATTAAAAACTAAATTAAGGTCTGAATTTAAATTAAAGAATCTAGGACCTGTAAGGCGTTATTTGGGAATAAGAATTAATGTAGATATGAATTGCAATACGATAACTGTAGATCAACAGCAATACATAGAGCAGTTATTGGTTAGATTTAATATGTCTGATTGTGGATCTATAGATGGATGGATGGATGGATGTGAAGAAGGCCGAGAACCCGACCTACGAGTGCAGGACAGTTCCTCAAGCACTCAGGTTATGTAGCCCATTGTACTTAAGGACTAGGAAAGGAAGAAGCGGTGACAGTAAGTAAGGGGTTAGAGAAAAAGAGGGAAAAAGTTGAAAAAGGGGTTATAGGGTTATATATAGTTAGTTATAGTTATCCGCAAATTTTCCGGATTCTCTCACAAATCTCACAAGATCGCAGAAGGGGAAGGAGTGAACTTTGTCCATTCCTGGGACATCGAACCCCACCCTCAAACCCCTCCCAGATTTTGTGATTCCTTGTAAAATTTAACCTCATGCTCAAATTGTTTTTTCGCATCAAAGGAACTTTTTTTTCAATCTCGGCTGCTATTACCTTTGAACAATTAAATGGGTCCTTTTTACAGATAGTCACAATGTGACGAACGAGATTTGCGTTAGTTTTTTGGGCCTTCCTCGAAACTCGTTCTGGGGTTTTCGCTTCAACGTATTTCTAACAAAATTAAGGGTTCTCCCCATCAATCGGCCAATGTCACGAAGTGATTTCCCTTCTTTTCTTAGGTTCGAAACTAACCGGGCTTCTTCATCAATGCAGTATGATTTACGACCCATCAAAATTATAAAGTATTTAATCAAATTTCACTATTTTTAAGTTAATAAAAGCACAATTTACCGTTGTTAAGGACTGCGTCGAATAAAATTGTCCGTTACATTTCTTCCCATACTGTGCTATTGAAAGATTCAAAATCAAAAATCAAAATCAAAAAAATGATCTTAGTAGCTTTGAATTAAATGTCAGAAAATATAATGTGTCAGTTAAAGACAATAAAAATTTATCTATCGCGACAATGGCAAACGAAGTGGAAGTGCGAGTAAATATTATTAAAATTTTTCAAAAGCAACCTCACTGGTCATTCAAAAAAATTGCCAAAGAGGTAGGGGCTAACCCTAAAACCATTTCTCGCGATATTAAACGTTTAAAGGAAGAACTGCGTATTGATCGGAATAAAAGGTTCTGGTAAAAAGAAGGGGCCACATGACTGTGGGAAGGCGAAGAACGTTGTGACCATTTTAAAGAGATCCAAACATTTCGGGAAGGAAATTGGCGGAGAAGGCTGATTGCTCAGAATCTTTCGGGCGCAGGACTATGAAGGAAGCTGGGCTGAGGACGTACAAAGTTCAAAAAGTTCCGGATAGAAACGCCGTGAAGAATGAAACCGCAAAACAACGAGCGAAAATGCTGAGTCGAGATTTTGCCAAGAAATGGAATGGAATGCTGCATAATGGACGATGAAACTTATGTTTTAGCGGACTTTTCCCAGCTACATGGCCAGTAATTTTATACAGCTGATTCTCGAGGAAATGTCGCTGAAAAATTCAAAGCCAAAAAAATTACAAAATTCCCAAAGAAATTTCGTGTTTGGCAGGCAATTTGCACATTCGTGACATCGGGTACAATCAACGGCGAATTATATTTGAATGAATGTTTGCAAAAGAGATTGCTTCCATTTTTTCGCCAATATGAAGTGTCCACGTTTTTTTGGCCTGACCTCGCTTCATGTCGCTACAGCAAAACGGCCTTAGAGTGGTTCCAACGGAATGAAGTGATTTTGGTGCCTAGAGAAGCCAATCCACCAAACTGTCCAGAACTAAGGCCGATTGAGAGGTACTGGGCTTTAGTAAATAGGGAGATGAAGGTAACAAAAAAGTGGCTAAAGACCTTCAAGATTTCAAAAGAAAGTGGTCTGCAGCAGCTGTGAGGGTGTCGGATACTACCATAAAAACATTAATGTAAGGGTTCTTGAAAAATTAAACTTTTTATTAAAAACTAATAATTTGTGGTTTCTTGTTTTTATTTTTTTAATCTAAAAATAATTTGCAAAATCAAATACTTTAGTTCAAAAAAATCGGACTACTACTAAATAAAGAACTGTAAGAACTCAAAAAAAACTTTTATAAAAAAAAAGCTTTGTGAACTTGTAGGTGTAACTATTATATTGAACAAGCAGATTTTGTGTTTTTTCACGCAAAGAAACAATTAACAATAATTAGGGAAATCACACGTTTCACTTTGCCAGCAATATGGTAGCGTTGCCATATTGCGTTAATTAAAAAGACACTTAATTTCACCTATAATTGCGCGATAATGGTTGCAAAAACCAATTCGAACCAAAAGTCTTTCAGTGTAACTATTAATTTGAGCAGGGGTGTAATCTCCATAGACAGCTAACTCCTGTTACTTCTTCTCCAACCAGCTATTCAGCTGTTGGATGGATGTGAAGAAGGCCGAGAACCCGACCTACAAGTGCAGGACAGTTCCTCAAGCACTCAGGTTATGTAGCCCATTGTTTAAGGCCTAGGAAAAGAAGAAGGGGTGACAGTAAGTAAGGGGTTAGAGAGAAAGAGGGAAAAAGTTGAAAAAGGGGTTATAGGGTTATATATAGTTAGTTATAGTTATCCGCAAATTTTCCAGATTCTCTCACAAATCTCACAAGATCGCAGAAGGGGAAGGAGTGAACTTTGTCCATTCCTGTGACATCGAAACCCAAAATGCGCCATCTCGTTCTGGCAAAGGCGGGAAATGTGCAGAGAAAATGCTCTGTGCTGTCCACCTCCTCCAGACAAGGTGTACAGGTCGGGTCCGCGGTGATGACGATGGTGGTTATATGTTGGCCCTAATTTAAAAAGGAATTCTGCTGCCTTCCTGTTTGGACAAATCACAAAACACTTAGCCGTTTTACAGATGTTTAGACTGGACCAGCGTCTCTTATGTAAATCATTAGCATAAGATTTTATCCAATGCATTGCACCTGCCAAACTGGTCCCGACTATTGGCTCTGGTCCCAAAGGCATGTTCTTTGATCCACAGTTGGCCAACTCGTCGGCTTTCTCATTCCCAGGAACTCTACAGTGCCCAGGAACCCAGATAAGATGGAGCTGATTCAGTCTTGCGACTGATCTAAGTTTCTTGGACAATCTTTGAAGTAATTCTCGCGTTCTCCAGAGCCTTAAGTGCAGCCTGACTGTCGCTACAGACACCTATACGTTTCCCGCGCCATTTTCTTTCAATTATCCATTCCGCAACTTTAAAGATGGCGAAAACTTCTGTCTGGAAGACAGTTGCCAACCCACCCAAGGAATAGTAGCAATTGACACCTTCGTTTAAGTGCCATCCAGCTCCATTACCTTCATCGGTCTTGGATCCGTCAGTGAAGAAGATATCCGTCAGATTCTCCAGCACTACCTCTGGATTGCTCCATTGTTCACGCTTCGGGAAGCTAACTTCATATTTTTTTCCGAAAGTAACCACGGGTATGAGGCATTCTTTCGGGGCCAGTAGCAATGGATATTGCTCTGACAACCTCTTGAAGATTTCTCCATGACCCGAAGTTTTGTTATCGAGCCAATACCCATAAGAGTATAGCCGACATGTCGCCTTCATCGCTTCTTGTTGGATCTGTATGTCCAGTGGGAGCAAGTCAAGCATGGCGTAAAGGGCGTTACCAGAGGTGGTACTCATGGCGTCCGTTATGCTAATGCATACGTAGCCTGTTCAGTGCCAAGACTGAGGATTCAACCATAGTTCGGCGCCACCAAACCACCGAAGCATATGTGATTATCGGTCTGATAAGTGTTGTGTATATCCGTATATCCAAAGGATCACAGTAGGTCTCAGGCCCCAGGTCCTACCAAAGGCTCGGCGAAATTGGTGGAAAACCTTCAATGCGCGATCTAGCTTTGTTAAGACGTGCGTCTTTCCGATCTAGGGTTACACCCAGATATTTCACTTCCATAGCAAGACTGAGGGTCACGCCTTTCAGTCAGTTTTAAACACTCCAGCTTCCGCTTCCTAGTAAATAGAACAAGAGTCGTTTTACTAGGATTGACAGAAAGGCCCTGGCCAGTGCACGACTCAACAAATTTTTCCAGGATTTTATGCATTTTAATACAGACCATCCGCAAGGATTTACCAGATGTGAGTGCACAGACGTCGTCCGCATACGCTTGGACGTGAAATCTGAGATCTTGCATTTCCATTAGTAATGAGTCAACAACGAAGCACCACAGCAGAGGAGAGAGAACACCTCTTGGGGGCAGCCCTGTCTAAGCCCCATCAATATCCACAAAGACCCCCAGAGTGTACTTGTCCGCTTCCAGTCCTGCTTCTACCTTGCTTACAAGATCATGCAGCGCTGATTCGCAGGATTTTCCTCCCTGGTAGGCATGTTGGTTATTACTGAGAGGACACACTGGCAGTACCTTTGCCCGAATGTGCTTCTCTACCATTCGTTCCAGGCTTTTTAGCATGAAAGAGGTCAAGCTAATCGGTCCGAAACTTTTAGCCAGTGTGTAATCATCCTTCCCTGGTTTAGGAATAAAAACTGCTCTGACTTGTCGCCAAAGAGATGGTATGAAGCCATGAGCAAGACAGGCCGTAAAGATATTTTTCAAGGCCCCCCCTATCAGTCTGTCTCCACCTCTTTTTAGCATTATCGGGTAAACTTTGGGGACTTATAGTTTTCAAAAGAGGAGAAAGAGAACTTTATTGCCTCTTCTGTCACTACTTCCGACGCAGAATACCAATTGAGCCTGGTGGTTCTACAACTCGTACCATTGACCCCACCACTACTCACCGTAGTGGGTATAATCCTGCTTCCCGGAAAGTGGATCGCTATGAGTGTGTTATAGGTCTCTGATCTGGAAGTGGTAAAAGTACCATCAGGCATGCGAAGAGAATCAAGCTGTTTGGTCTTTCTGCAGAACCCTACACAGTCTTACTGATTCCTTCATTCCCTCCACTTCATTGCAGAAGTTTCTATAAGAGTCAAATTTGGTGGAACTCACTTTCTTCTTATACTCCTTCTGAACAATATGGAAACTGGTCCAGTCAACTTCCTTTCGGGTTTTTAGGGCCCTATTCAGTAGATTTCTAGATCGTTTGCGAAGCTTCGAAAGTTCAGCATTCCACCACGGGACTGCCTTGCCTTGTCTGCTCGCTCTAAGCGGACACCTCCTCGTAGCAGTCAATCAAAGTCCCTTCAAATCTATTGGTCGCTTCTTCGATCATAGCTGTAGTTCGAAGTTTATTAAGGGTTGGTATTCGCTCCACAAGAAGCTCACCAAACCTATCCAAGTCCGCCTTGCGCGGATTCCGTCCACTAGGTATAGGCATAATGTCAGTACCCAGCCGGAATTCGATAATTCTATGATCTGAGAGAGAGACCTCTACTAGGACTCGCCATTGGGTGATCTGATCTGCCACCTTCCTATTGGTTAGCGTAAGATCAATCACTTATTGTCTTCTGTTGGTCACAAAAGTTGGTTTGTTACCAACATTTTGGATCACCAAATCAGTTGACAGAATGTCTGGGATCCCTGGGATTACATTTACTGCCACCCATACAATGTTCTGTGAATTTGCATCACAGCCCACTATAAGTCCCAAACCACTGGATTCCGCGTATTGGACGACTTCCACTAATTCCGTTGAAGGAAGAGGTAGTGTAGTCGTACGACAGGTAGGCCGACACCCTTATAGTTTCGACACTACTCCCACCTTTCCAGTACTTTATTTTTGCAGCAACAATGTCTTGAGAACAGTATTGTCTGAGCATTGTGCATTCAATCATCCGCGGCATGATAATACAAGCACGCGGTCGATTACTTTCTTCACATTTAAGGATTTTCCCCACGTAATGGTACCAAGGCCACAGATACGTTTGTAGCATACCCATGGTTCTTGAATTAGTATTATGCGAGGACATGTCTACAGTTTTGCATGACTACTGCATAGTAATGTAGTAGCCGATTTTCTATGCTGCAAGTTAATCTGCGTAATTGTAATTTCTGTCATGATGAGTGACCGAATCTACCTTTACGCCTTATCCTCTCCCTTGTCCTGGATGCGAAAATGCACTCTCCCCGGGTGTAGGTGAGGACGGTACCCGTACTTCGACTTCAGTACCTCCAACGAGCTGGTGTGAACCAGCTTCTTTGATAAAGGCCGAGACATCCTTGGTATATGAGTATACCCGCCATTGACTCGTATCCTGATTTCCGTTTTGATCACGGATACGTGCGAGTAGCTCGCTTGGTTTCCTGGAAGGTCCAGGTATCCAAACGGACCCTCTGGCCAGTCTGCGTCTTGGTAAGTCCGATAATTCGAACTTATATTTCTCACATTCTGGCATCTTAGCTACAACTTCTTCCAGCCAAGCTCGGGAAAAAGCATTAGAGAATTGCACCTTGACAATGCCATCTTCAACACTCTTCCCCTCAAAAGTCGGTTTGTCTTTCGAATCCCCGGTCGCCTTCCAAAGGTAGCTGTCGAAATAGTCCGGTTGCCCTTGAGACAACCGACCATTCCTTATCTTGGTGCGAATCCCAACTATCATAGCTTCGGCGGCCACCTTCGGAAAGGTGGTACCAGAGGGGGACGGCTGAGGTCCTACCGGCGTGTTTTGGGGTCCTTCAACCTTCTCTTTTGAAGGATCAGGCTGGCATACAGACTGCTGTGTCGAGCTCAAAGACACGTCCGGTTTCGGTCCGTGGACCTTCCTCTTCTTTGCCTTGTTGCTCTTCACAACCGACTGCACAGACCCCTGGTTGGCCTCAGAAGAGTGTGCCAAAACAGACGAGTCATCGCCTGTTCTGTCACGCTTCCCTGTGGTCATCACAGTTATTGAAGTAGGCAGAATTTCAGGACTTGCCTTCGCTTACGCTGCAGCTTAAGCGAAGGCACCAGGTTTGACCGTTGTCAGAGGTTCGCTCTGTACTTTAGTTTGTCTAGAAGGCGTCGTCGGACTATTTAGTGCCACATCTTCAGTCGCCTCCGATTGTGACATTGGTATGTCCTCCGTATCCTCCAAGAGTAGGCTCTCCATTGGCATTGTCAATGCGCCCTCATCCTCTCGTAATTTGCTTCCTCCGGAACCCCAGGACGTCCCGGTCTTAGCTAGTAATGAGTTTTGGCCCCGCACATCCTTCGGACAAGCCGTTGGTGTACCAGCGGGAGGATTACTACTAGTATGGGTACCCCGTGCAGACAAATTCGGATTTGTACTCATTGCATTTGTTGTTTTGTTTACAGTTTTCTCTGGCATGAATTGAATCGTCTACATGCTCGACAATGGGCATAATTGTTCCCGAATGCCATGATTACTCTTGGCTTCAGTGCTCCTCTACGACCTTCCGGCTTGGGTGGCCCTATCCGGCATAGCTTGAAGATTCATTACACATACTGTGCCCTCTTACCGCGACAAGGTGGTAATCTCCCGAGAGGGGATCTATAGATCCTCCCATTGAATGCAAACTCAACATTGATAAATCAGAAAAATGTGCAACGGACATTCGTTATCAAAGGCTGATATGAAGTTTATGTAATGTACCTAGCTGTATTAACAAGACCTGATATTGCATACACTATGAGCTACCTTAGCCAATTTAATAATTGTTATAACGAAATCCATTATTGTTATGCTAAAAGAGTTTTGAAATATTTAAAAAAGACAAAAACATTTTGTTTAAAATTTATAAATGAAAATTTTGAATTTCAAGGTTTTGTTGATGCCGATTGGGCAAGTGAGAGTTTAGATGGAAGATCTTATACTGGATACTGTTTTACCATGTCTGGTTCTTCAATATCATGTCAGAGCAGACAACAGGAAACTGTTTCATTGTCTAGTACTGAGGCAGAATACGTAGCACTATCAGAAGCATCTAGAGAAGCTGTTTATTTAAGAAACTTCATGTTTGAGATAACTGTGCAGGTATTTGTTATTACTTTGAAATGTGACAAAGTGCATTAAAATTGGCAGCAAGTCAACAGTCACTTAACAGATCAAAACATATTGATGTAAGATACCACTATGTAAAAGAAGCTATAAAAAACAATTTGATTGTAGTTAAATATACCTCAACTCAGGAAATCCCTGCTGACTTGCTAACCAAGGGTCTTTTATCAATAAAACATTATAAATTTATGAAAATGATAGGGATTATCCCAAATTAAAGTAAAAATTATTCATATTTTAATTTGGATCTCTTAATTATGTACTGAATTTAAGAAATATAATTATTATAGTTTTACGTTTATTTTGATAAGTGGGGATGAATTTTGCATATGGCAATTCTTTTATGGATCAAAATATTAATGTCAAGTATGACGTAAACCTAACACATGTAAGAAAATTAAATAAGTATGAAATAATAAACCACACACACTTTTTGTATCTACTCTTGAAGACAACGTGTTTTAATAATATATTCATTTTTATATATATAGATAAAAAATTATAATGGTCAGAACCATTATAATTCATCATCGACCTAAAGTCGATCAACCCCAACCGGAAGGCCATGATGGCTAAGTGATTTAATTTTATTTGACCAAGTAACACTCTTAGGTAGTTTTTGACCCGCTTAAGAATTGTAAATGGTCTCTCACCAGACGCATTTGCAATTGGGATTGTTAAAAAAATTTTTAGGATTATTTCAACGTTTGGAAATGTTGATGTTAAACCTTCCAGAATTGACGCATACATTTCAGGCAGTGTTAATTTTTTCCCCAATTTTTCAATATGAAGGAACTGCTCAACCTCATCTTTGAATACCAATTGATTTATGTCATCTTTATAGTTTTCAACTAAATTTTATACACACTGAGCAAATTTTTCTTCAGGCAAATCAAAATCAACAAATATTAAAAAGTTTTGTAATACCTCGTCATAAACTACAGACCTTCTTTTTATTTCAGAGTGTAAAGTATCACAAATTAAGTAAAATGTTTCAACTTTGAATAGTTCTTTCCCACGTTAAAGTATATCATTATCTGAAGTTTCATCGAATTGTATTTTTCTTTTCCTGTTTCGATTTTTTGCTGTTGAGTATTCTGTACTACCAGCTAATTCGATTGCTTTTTTCTCCATTTCGAGAAAACATGCACCATCAGTTCGAATATTGAGTATGAATGCTGATAAAGATTTCAATAAATTAGTTCCTTTTTGTATGTTACATTCTTTGTTTTGTAACGATTTATTGGTGACATAAATTCTTTGCAATAGTGTATTCCAAAAAATCAATAACACTGCCGTATCTAAATCTTCAAAACTACTAATGTAGTAATTTTTTGCCTTAATTTTTGTTATGGGCTTTTCAAATAGGTTAATACAAATTTCACCAAGAACGGTTCTTATGAAAGAAAAATTCTTTCGTACAGTTAATACAGCTTCAGCTCTGGATGACCATCGAGTGTCACATATACGTTTTAAAGTATGGCTTAATTTTTGATCAGTTTCCATTAGCTGATCCCATCTCTTTGTCGAAGAGGAAAATAAGACGAATAAATTATGAATAAAATCAAAGAATCTAATAGCTTGAGAAGTACATTCTGCAGCCGTATTTCCAACTTAATTTAAGGAATGTCCTACGCAAGGCACAAAAACAGCATTTTTGCTGTAACTTTTAATTTTAGCTTGGATACCGTTATAAATGCCTGACATGTTCGAAGTCATACGTTTGTCCCCGGCAATTATTAATGTTCAACCCTAATTTGGACAAGCTGGACAAAATAGTTGTTTCTAAATATGTTGCATCATGATGTTCGATCGGAATAAAACATATGAACCTTTCTTGAACTTTTTAATCTAAATCTACATCTAATAATAATAATAGTCTGATAATAATAGTTATCTGGTCAGTATAGCCTAGCATCAGGCGTGGAATCAACTATAAGAACAAAATAGTTAGTTCGTTTTATTTCATCAACAATGGAGTTTTGTACACTTTTGCCCATAAGTTCTATGAATTAATCACACGTGGTTTTAGATAAATAATTAACATGTCCAAGCCCGCAATTACTGTATTTTTCTAAGTGAACCTTTAAAAAGTCATCAAATTCAGCCAAATATTCAATACAGCTGGGAAAATTGTCTTTGGAAGAATTAGCATGTCCTCTAAACCCTAAAACCCTTCCCAAAAGTCTAACTGTAGCAACGACTCGTTTTAATACCTCACGCCAATAAATTCCCTTTTTTTCTATTACTTCTAAAAGTTTGGAATCGACACGACCACTTATTTTAGCACGACGAACATAAGCACACATACAACTTTTATGTTCTTTCGACTCATCATGTCTTTTCAAAACGTCTACAATATTTTTCCAATCGGAATATCCTGAAACTAAAACATTAGATTTTTTACTAAATAGTTCACAAGCAAAGAAATACACAGATTTCGTTGTTTCAGAATAAATCAACCATTCTCTTCGCTCTTGGGATCCTTTTATTTTAATCATATAAGTACATATTTATCATTTAATTTTCGGTATATTTGTTGATCATTATTATCTTTATAACATTTTCTAGAAGATTCTAAATCTCCCACATTTTTGGGTTTTGTACAAATACAATGTTCAATCAAATCATTACTAATTATTTTTGGCCATAAACCAATGTCATTAAATTTATAATAAGTATTTGTACATTTTATTACTTCACTCTCAATTTCAATATCTATGTCATTGGTTATGGCAACGCAATTATCACTTGCACCTTCTTCTACACAGATACTCCTTTTTGAAATATTAACATCGTTATCAGCTATTACTGGTAGTGAAACATTTTTATCTGCCACCGCAGTACTGGTGTATGCAACATTTCCATCCCAAGACATAAATTTTGCAAGGGAGTTTCTTTGCTTTTCAATTTCCCATTTTGAATTTTTTTTCGTAGTCATTTTTGTGAGTCAGACTCGAAAGTTCTTTTCATTTTAAAGTATATTTTTCAATAATTTTTTTTAAAAATAAAATGGTATAATTGTTGAGTGAATTAAGAAATATTAAATGATGAAAGCAACAACGTAGGTTTGGCAATGGCAAACCTACAAGAGTAAAAATTGCTCATGGAAAGCTTTTCACTTCGCCGTTCGGATTCGGCATTAAACTGTAGGTCCCTTCCATTCATGTACAAATATAACACGCAAAACATGAGTGGATGCGAAGAGCTCGGCCTTGGCCCACAATGGGCTGTTTTGCATTAAAAGTAAAGTAAAATGAAATTGCATTTTTCAAACGAAATATAGGAACGCAAAGCTAGGTTCTTTTTTTTCCTATTTGCTTTTGAAAATGTTCAAATTTTTATATTTATATCTTGTGTTTTGTGTATCATATATTTTATTTTGTAACCTACTACTTGTAAATTGGAGGCCCTAGGCAAATGCCTAATCTGCCTACAGGTTCATAAATCCGCCGCTGCATGTAAAGTTGCATGTCTGCTACGATAAACCAGAAACAATTGAGCACTTGGTGTTAGCTTAGACGCATTATTGCTGAAATACAGTCTTATTTACTGCGAAGATTTTGTGTAAATTGGACCTCCATGTTACGCCATGTACGCGCCAGCCGCAGTGGCCACATGACCGAAATCATATTTAAACATTATTGTCAAAAACTTATCTTTAAAATAAAGTCAATTTCATGGGTATTAAAATATTTTTCGGTGTTTTATGGAATTTCAATTTAAAATTCTCCGCCTCTACAAAAACCAACCGACATAATATTATTTATGTACATACATAAATATGTGAGCTAGTGTTTATGCATTCATGCGAAAGCTGTTTTTTTGTAAATATCGTTACAATATATACGAGTATACATATGTATATAACTAAATAGTTTAAAAATTTTTTAAAGGAACCCTAGAAGTTTGAGGGTCAGAAAATATGTATATACATATTTCTCTGTAATAGAGAAACTATTTTCTCGAATGGACTGAATGCTACGAAACAACTACGATTCTCCTGCCCTAATAATACTTAATAATTTTTGGTTGTTGTTTTCAGACGAGAATGATTATCAAAATCCCAACACAAAACGAAATTATTTGGAGGAATTGCAGATAATATTTAAACGTAACAATTGTAAAAATTTTAAAGACAGTAGTTTATCTGGAAGCGCATCAATAACAACTGAAGACATTGTCGAGTGGGAGGAACATTTTACAGAAACACACCAACGTCGTAGACAATTCCATTCACAACGTCGACAAAGTACACAACGCTATTGTGGCTGCAGTAGTAATAGAGAGTTCAATGATAATTTTTCTGCTGCCTTTTCTGAGCCTGTTGATACAAAAATAATAAATCCCACTGGGGACGAGACAAAATATGAATTGATTGTGGAGAAAAATGTGCCGTATTCAGAAAATTTTCTTCGAAAGAGAAGAAATGAAAAAGACAGTATCAGAGACAAAACAATTAAAGAGAAAATTAAGATACGAATTGTCGAAGAACAAGGAGAATCAAATTTCAATAAAAGACAGACGAGCAGCGTAGAAAAATTAAATGATAAAGAAATAAATAACCGCTCAGCACTACATTTGGAGGCTAAAGACCAGTAAGTTGTATTTTCCCTATATACTTTCACGTCATCACTTGAAGAATTGATGGACCTCATAACTAACCAGAATATTTTAATATTACCTTAATATAAAATTTTTAATTTTTGAGATATCGCAGGAAATCGGTCAAATACGTGTATTATTTTTTTGTCTAAAGGTATAGCAGTATTATTTTTATTTTTGACAGTGATTAATAGTAGCGCTAGACATCGTCCAGTAATAAAGCTTAGAATCTTAAAATATGCAATTTTGTAGCTATAGTACTCGAGAAACTGTTCTGAGGTGTCGCTTTTCCCGAAATAAATTTTTTTACCATTTTATATTTTGATATTCTGGGCTATTCTATCAGCCCTCCAAGGGATGACGTTGTATTTTCGGATACGCTGTATAACAAATTACTACAAATTGTCATATTTGCCAAAAAAAGGATAGTTTGGCTTGGTTAATAAATCTTAATTGAAAATTCGAATTAACACAATTAGTGCAGTGTGAATACCACAAAATTTTGATATGACTTACATTTTATTTTGGACAATGAAGGGCTTATTTTGATTGATTTAGGAACAGGAACTTGTTTAAACCGTTAGAGATTAACGAATAAAATTCTTCACCAAGTGTTCTTGCAAATACAGGTAGATATTGATTGACACCGAAATTAGAACGGAATTTTCAAACCGATAACGAAAAGATTTTATTTGAATTTCATGAACTATAATTTCAAATTTGAGATATATAATAAGATCTCATAGAAGGCCCTGAATCAACACGATTCTAAATAATAATATTAAATCTTCCTACCCCGAATCTCCCGAGAAAACGTTTTTACTTCGAATCTAAGTTCAAAACAGCTGTTAGTACTTATTTGTGACATTTTACAATCAAATTATGAAAAAAGATTATAAATAAAAGAAATTGTGAAAAATGCATTGCATTCGGAACATTGTCAGAGGAGAAGAGCAGCAAGAATCAAGAGCTATTTGGAGAATTCGAGAAAGCATAAACCTAGTCCAGTGGCCTCGATTTCTCTAAGTGTGCATCAAAATGTATTCTCCTATGTAAATTAAAAAGTTAAATTTTTAGATTTATAAAGTGCAGCTGACTTCATGTACATTGTTCAACACTCTTCTTCAATTTCGCGATTAACCTCTAAATATTTATTTCAGATGGACATCCATTTCTCGTTTTAGACCAATTAATAAAATTTATGTACACAAACAAAATTTATACATTAAACTAAAAATTTAAATTAAATTAAATTTTCGTCAACTACTGAATATTTTTTGGGAGTTTTTTAGTTAGAATGGCAATGGGAGAATGTAGAAAAATTTCCCGGTAGACTTTATTTACAATTGGGCTGAAGACCTTCAGGAACAGGAACTGCTACTATTAATCCTTTGAAAAAATTTACTTATTTTCAGAAATTTTACAAGCAACCAAACTTATTTTAAAAATCTAACTAGTAAAAAATTACTTGGAATTGAAGGTGATAGGGAAACAGCAGCAGCAATAACTGAATACGAATTAAATGAAAGTGAAGTGTTAGAAGAAAGAATAAATAACCTATCGACAACAACCACCAAAATAATAACAGCAGCAATATCACAAGGCACAGTGAAAAAAAGTAATCCAATCACAACAACAAAACCAAATACAAATTTGAGACAAATTTATAATAATTATAATTTTACTAATATTAATTTAGATATTCACAACAGCGGCAAATGCAGTGATAAAAAACAAACAAACAAATCTGGCAATAGCTATAATGGTGGCGGTTGTAATAATATAAATAAAAGACAAAACAATAACTCAACAAAATCAAGAAAAGCCGAAATCAATAAGCAGGCGGCTGTAACGAAAAGTTGCAGCCAAGTACGATTGCAACAACAAAGCACATGCAGCAATAGTAAAAATAACACAACCTCAGACAACAACCGCAGCTGCAGCTGTAGTAACAGCTTTAGTAGCAGCAGCAACAGTTGCAATTGTGATATCACTGGCGATAATAGTACGTTGCATGGTTTTGGTGTTGGCATTGTTAACAGTTTTATTGACGATTTGGACTATCCTCCTAGTCCAAACCACCAACAACAACAACAAGCAGCTTCGAATACAAGATCAACTGACTGTGAGGCGGCAGCGTCAACATCAGTTATACAAGGAGAAGGAAGGAGCGGAAAAGTAATAGCGGCTGTAGCGGCAGAAACATCAGCTGCTTTAACAATATTATCACAAGCAACAGCCACACTGGTGAATACAAATGATGCTGAAGAATTGACCGATTGTGAAAGTTGCAGCGAATTGCAATTGCTTAACTTTGATGCTATTGACGATGAGGACAACGTTGATGATTTTTGTGATGAAGGCAACATTATTAATGATGCTTTCCTAGGCAAAAACACAAACACCAGAAACAATATTATTAATAACCGCAATAGTAATAATAATCATAATAACAATAACAGTAATAATAATAATTACGCGAATAATAATATTAAATCAGATATACTGCAACTGCAACAGCAAATTTCAATTTGTAGCAGCAACAGCAGTAGTAACAGTAGTAATATTAATAACGATAATAGCAAATATTATAAACCGCCCATAAAAAAAGTGTGCCGAAGAGCAAGTGATCAACAATCACAACAATTGCAGCATCAAGATCGTTATACACCCCTTTCTGTATCGGTTGAATTCATTGACAGATACGGTAGCTTACAGCAGACAGAACGACGCCATTGTGTTGTTGCTAGTATTGCAGCCGGTGGTAGTACAGCTGAATTGTGTAACGCCCACCAGTTACGTCGTGACCCGAGTGATGCAGATAGTGGCGCCGTAGCTATTCTGGATACGGGTGCTGGAAATATGGGAGAAGAGATAGATAACATAATGGGTAAGTAGGGAGAATCATGAATCGTAATTTATCGACCAAAAGTCGGTTATTTAAAATAAACACTAGTGTTGTACGAATAATGAAAAAGTGAATGCTAATGCTAATACAAATATTAAAAACCTAAATTAGCGAATCTGAATGCAAATGCGAATATTTTTTTTCTATATGTATGTAGATTAATGAAAACACAAAGAAATACCACTAAGATCACTGATGAGGAATCATGGCTGGTTCCGAAACGATCGTCTGATCTGGCTGTACTATATTACAAAATTTTTGTTATTCTTTCTATGGCAAAAACGTTCATAGTAACCGATATACAATTCATACATACATAGAATATTAATCTAGTTGATGAGCTTGGCAATAATTCTGAAAAATAATTTTTACAAATTTAATATTAAACAAAAGAAAATTTTTTTTTTCTTAAAAAAAAGACAAAGACAAAAAACAAAGAAAGGCAACACAAAATTATATTTTATTGAACATAAAAAATTGCGAACGGGAATATTGAAATGCGATCGGAAATTATTTGAAAATTTTCCATGACAAAATTTTTGTTGAAAGCTATGTACCTATAAACTATGTATGTCTTCTTAATATGCATATGTAAAAATTTATGAACTTTGAGCTAGTATTTTGTTGAATAGCCTTTAACAACTGTTTGGCATATTCAGGGCGTGGAACCGATTAAGGCGGACTGGGGAATCTTTAGCCGTTCTTCGTCTATATTTTTTGCTATATAACGCACCTTTCCACCTGCTGCTACATATGGTCAAAGGCCTTTAGGTCAGGAAATTGGCTAGTCAAATCCATAATTCTTCGATACCGCAACCTGTAGTAGTATAATATCTAAGTTTGTTTTGATATGTTCCAGAGAGAAAATGCTGAATAGATTATAATGTTCATTAAAATCTCAACATATTCCACGAAAATTATCATTTTGAGCATAGTTTGTTCTGCATATGCCAAGTTTAATGGGAATAAAATAACGTGAGCTTCTACAGGGTACATTAAAGTTTATTTCGTTTAGTAAATACGAAGATGATAAATTACCATTCAAAATCTTTATAAGAAATGTTAGCATTTTTCTTCTTTTAATCGATGTTCAGAAGGTGGAAGATTCAAAAGAGAATTCCACTAGAAGCTCTTCAGTGCAAAAATAAGAAATTATTTTTGAACCGACTCAATTTTACTTTTGTAGCAATTTTATTGAGGATTCTAGACAGGAGATGCATACTCAAGGATGGGTCTAACAAGTGAAGTAAATACCGTTTTTGTTTTTTAAGGGTCGTTAAATTCTTTAAGGAACTTCTAGCTTTGTTCACACACGAGTTGATACTTACTTACTTAACTGGCATTACAACCGATGATCGGTCTTGGCCGCCTCTACAAAGCTTCGCCAGTCGCCTCTGCTATGCGCGCGCTGGCCTCAGTTGATAAGGCCAAGTGCAGTCAGGTTGCTCTGCACCTGGTCTTCTAGCCGGAGCGCTTTCTTCCATTCGCTCAACATGACCCAGCCAGCGAAGCCGCTGGAGTTTTGTACGCTTGGCTATGTCAGTGTCGGCGTGCAGCTCATACAGCTCATCGTTCCATCTTATTCGATGCACGTCGTCTACGCATACTGGACCGTAGATCTTACGGAGTATCTTCCTCTCGAACGCTCCTAACAGCCTCTCATCATTAATGGTCAATGTCCACGTCTCTGCGCCATACATTAGGATGGGAAGGATGAGGGACTTATAGAGCGTTATTTTCGTCTGTCGAGAGAGGGCTCTACTTCTCAATTGCCTACTGAGCCCGTAGTAACACCTGTTGGCAAGAGTTAGTCTCCGCTTGATCTCAAGGCTGACATTATTGTTGGTGTTTATGCTGGATCCTAGATATACGAAATCCTTTACGACTTCAAAAGTATAGTTGTCGACAGTGACATTTTGTCTAAGACGCCGTGACTCTTTGCTTGTTGACACAAGGTATTTCCTTTTGTCCTCGTTCACCACTAGACCCACTCGACGAGACTCCCTTTCTCGGTTGGAAAATGCTGCACTGACTGCTCGAGCGTTTTTGCCAATGATGTCAATATCATCAGCGTATGCTAGCATGACACTCTTGTAGAAGATAGTGCCAGAGATGTCGATGTTCGCAGCTCGAATTATTTTCTCCAGCATAAGGTCAAAGAAGTCGCACGGTAGGGAGTCACCTTGTCTGAAACCTCTTTTTGTATGAAATGGTGCGGAGAGGTAAATTTTCACTGCGCTGGTGGTGTTATTCAGTGTCATTTTACAAAAATGAATGAGCTTTTCAGGGATACCAGGATACGAAAATCAGACATTGCGTCGTACAAGTGATTCCTAATCGTGCTGTCGAAGGCGGCTTTATAATCGACAAATAGATGATGGGTGTCGATCTGTTTTTCTCGTCTTTTCCAGGATTTGGCGTAGTGTGAATATCTGGTCGATGGTGGATTTACCAGACCTGAAGCCAAACTGATAAGGTCCAATCAATTTGTTGACGATGGGCTTCAGTCTTTCGCACAGTACGCTCGATAGAACCTTATACGCAATATTAAGAAGGCTTATCCCATGGTAGTTGGCGCAGATCGTGGAATCACCTTTCTTATGGATTGGGCAGAGTACGCTGAGGTTCCAATTACTTGGCATGCTTTCATCCGACCATATTCTGCATAGAAGCTTATGCATGCGTTTTTGAGCTCTTCACCTCCTGTCTTATACAACTCAGCAGGCAGGCTATCTGCACCTGCAGCCTTATTGTTTTTCAGCCTAGCAATGGCTGTTAAGACCTCCTCATAGTCAGGCGGCGGTGCTTCAACGCCGTCAGTGATTGGGGTTTCCGGAGTAGATTCCGCAGTGGCGGGATTATTGCCGTCATCGCCATTAAGCAGCTGCGAAAAGTGCTCCCTTTATAATCTCATTATGCCCTGGACATCTGACACCAGATTTCCGTCTTCATCCTTGCAGGAAGAGGCCCCGGTCTTCAAACCATCAGTCAGGCGTCTTATTCATTCAAAGAATTTTCGGACCTCGTTCCTGTCCCGCAACATTTCGATATCATAGAACTCGCGTCTCTCTTTTCTTGCGCCTGAAAAGACGTTTCTTCTCCCTCCTCAACTTTCTGTATCGTTCCTTAGCAGCTCGCGTTGCAACTGACTGCAGGGTGGCTCTGTAACCAGCGTTTTTGCTTCAGTAGCATCGCGACACTCTTGGTCGTACCCCATATTTATCCGTCGACGGTGGTAGACTATCACCTCTTGTGTTTTGCGAAAAGAGGAGTGCAAGTTGGTTGGCGAAGACTTCGGCTGTCTGTTGTGATTGCAGCTTTTCGACATCCAGCTTTCTCTTTGTACCTATCCGTACGCGATTGGCTACACATATACGTGTGCAGACCTTGGCTGCAACCAAGTAGTGGTCTGAGTCGATGTTTGCACCACGTATTGTGCGTACGTCTAGCACATTGGAAGCGTGCATCACAACGTGATCAATCTGGTTTCGTGTGTTTTGATCAGGGGACAGTCAAGTGGCCTTATGGATATCTTTATGTTGGAATCTGGTGCTACTAACTGTCATGTTTCGTGCGGCGGCGAAGTCGATCAGTCTCATACCGTTATCGGTGGTTTCGTCGTGGATACTGAATTTTCCGATCGTCGGACCAAAGAGACTCTCCTTGCCCACCTTGGCATTAAAGTCGCCTAACACGATTTTAATATCGTGGCGGGGGCAATGCTCATAAGTTTTGTCGAGGAGCTCGTAGAAGTCGTTTTGGTCGTATCCTTCTCATCCGTCGGGGCATGGACACAAATTAGGCTGATGTTGAAAAATTTTGCCTTGATGCGGATAGTGGCTAGGCGCTCGTTCACGGCCGTGAACCTCGAGACTAGATGACGCAGTCTCTTATCAACCACAAATCCAACACCAAATTCGTGTCTCGACGCATGACAGCTGTAGTAGATATCACAGGATGCTCCTTTGGAGCAACCCTGTCCCGTCCATCGCATTTCCTGTATAGCGGTGATGTCAGCTCTATATTGTTGGAGGACATCCACTAGCTGGATAGAGGTACCTTCCCAGTAGAGGGTTCGGACATTCCAGGTGCATATCCGCAAATCGTTGTCCTTTGGGCGTTTGCGGGAGTCGTCAACATTAAGGGGGTCAAATATCCGAGGCTTCGTTTGAGGATTCATTGGTGAAATATTTTGACGTGGTGGGGTCCAAGCCCGACGCACAACCATTCATTCAAGGCCATGGAGGAGCCCACCGCACACATTAGTTAACTCACTGACGGTTGTCAGATCGCTGTCCAGGGGACGCCACGAGGAGGCTGCGTGTCGACTTGAAACGTAGAAGCGCAAGGATCGACCATGGACGCACCTGCAACTATCACGAACTTTACCTTGTGTCCTACGCCCCAGGCCCCCCACACGAGTTGATATGTAAGTTAAAACTTAATTTGGAGTCAATGGTCACACCCAAATAAACAAATATCAATACATAATTCAGAGTCTGATCCTGTAAAGAGTATTTAGCAGAGATAGGTTGCTCGTTCGTACATGTCATAAGCTAACATTTATCAAAATAAGTTACATGTTTCGATTCCGGACATTCTTTTTTTTCTCAATATAATAAAATTTCGCTGTTGTCAAATTGTCTATTGTCTATTAATAAATAGAGGCGCTATTAGTAGACATGCATTTGGACTAAGTTTGATATTTCGAATTGCCGTTATGGTTGTACTACAAATAGAAACGTGGTTTGAGCAATGTTGAGTTAATTTTCTAAGCATCAGCAGCAACAGGTGAATATTTTTGAATAACATAAATAATATCAGTGGTTATGTAACAAAAAAAATGTATGTTAAGTACTTGTGGAAAATAGATCATTAAGAAGCATAGCGGTTTTCTAACACCGGCCACAAACACATGTTCTGGAAAATTTTTTTTAAAATTATTTGTCGTCATAGATTATACATGTTTTTTGTATTTTTCCAGAACTTTGCTAATTTTTGATAGTTTTCAGTTCCAAATGGGATGAGGTTAAAAACGAAAAATGACAAAAAAAAAAAAAACCCTGACATTCTTCGACGTGCTATTCTTGCCATACAAAAGGGAATGTGAATTCCTTGGAATATTATTAAGTTGGACGATCGCATTATAGTTGGCATGGTTTAATCTACTTATTTTCTTAAACATTAAAAATTGGGGCAAGAAGAAAAATTTGCTATAAAAATATAAAAAAGGGTGTCCGCAATTGGACCATTTTGAAATTGCAGATTTTGAACATTTTTACGTATACGTTTGTAACAATATTAAAAACTGGTCTACTGTCAAAAGTTGACTCATATAATGAGCTTTCCAACAATATACATCATTGAACGATCTAACTAAATTAAGTGAATTTTTGGAGGCGATGAAAGAAGGTGTCAGGAATTAGGACATTTTCTCCTAACATTGAGTTTAATCGGCACCATTTTGAAAAATTATCGAGATCTTCTTCCCGAAGTTTTTGGATTATATAGTTGTAAGATAAGAATAACTTTACATTTCGGCATACATTATAATTTTGCAATTAAGATTGCATAATGGGCATAATGGGATTATGGAGGGAGCACTTTTCGCAGCTATTTAATGGCGATGACGGCAATAATCCCGCCACTGCGGAATCTACTCCGGAAACCCCAATCACTGACGGCATTGAAGTACCGCCGCTTGACTATGAGGAGGTCTTAACAGCCATTGCTAGGCTGAAAAACAATAAGGCATCAGGTGCAGATAGCCTGCCTGCTGAGTTGTTTAAGACCGGAGGTGAAGAATTCAAAAACCCATGCATGAGCTTCTATGCAGAATATGGTCGGATGAAAGCATGCCAAGTGATTGGAACCTCAGCGTACTCTGCCCGATCCACAAGAAAGGTGATTCCACGATCTGCGGCAACTACCATGGGATAAGCCTTCTTAATATTGCATATAAGGTTCTATCGAGCGTACTGTGCGAAAGACTGAAACCCATCGTCAACAAACTGATTGGACCTTATCAGTGTGGCTTCAGGTGTGGTAAATCCACCATCGACCAGATATTCACACTACGCCAAATCCTGGAAAAGACCCGAGAAAAACAGATCGACACCCATCATCTATTTGTCGATTATAAAGCCGCCTTCGACAGCACGATTAGGAATCACTTGTACGACGCAATGTCTGATTTTGGTATCCTGGTATCCCTGAAAAGCTCATTCGGCTTTGTAAGATGACACTGAATAACACAGACAGACCTCTCCGCACCATTTCATACCAAAAGAGGTTTCAGACAAGGTGACTCCCTATCGTGCGACTTCTTTAACCTTATGCTGGAGAAAGTAATTCGAGCTGCGAACATCGACATCTCTGGCACTATCTTCTGCAAGAGTGTCATGCTAGCATACGCTGATGATATTGACATCATTGGCAAAATCGCTCGAGCAGTCAGTGCAGCATTTTCCAACCGGGAAAGGGAGTCTCGTCGAGTGGGTCTAGTGGTGAACGAGGACAAAAGGAAATACCTTGTGTCAACAAACAAAGAGTCACGGCTTCTTGGACAAAATGTCACTGTCGACAACTATACTTTTGAAGTCGTAAAGGATTTCGTATATCTAGGATCCAGCATAAACACCAACAATAATGTCAGCCTTGAGATCAAGCGGAGACTAACTCTTGCCAACAGGTGTTACCACGGGCTCAGTAGGCAATTGAGAAGCAGAGCCCTCTCTCGACCGACGAAAATAACGCTCTATAAGTCCCTCATACTTCCCATCCTAATGTATGGCGCAGAGACGTGGATATTGACCATTAATGATGAGAGGCTGTTAGGAGCGTTCGAGAGGAAGATACTCCGTAAGATCTACGGTCCAGTATGCGTAGACGACGTGCATCGAATAAGATGGAACGATGAGCTGTATGAGCTGCACGCCGACACTGACATAGCCAAGCGTATAAAACTCCAGCGGCTTCGCTGGCTGGGTCATGTTGAGCGAATGGAAGAAAGCGCTTCGGCTAGAAGGGTGTTTTATTCGAACCACGGTGGAGGAACACGTGGTTCGTGTCCTAATCTCCGTAGGAAAGACCAGGTGCAGGGCAACCTGGCTGCACTTGGCCTTATCAACTGGCACCAGCGCGCGCATAGCAAAGGTGACTGGCGAAGCTTTGAAGAGGCGGCCAAGACCGATCATCGGTTGTAGAGCCAGCTAAGTAAGTAAGTTATAGAAAGGTATTGCTCATTCGGAAAGTATAAACATTTCCCGCAATATATGCGGAGTCGAGGATTGTTGCGTGCTGTGTGAAGCATCTATAAACATACTTATCAATCACAACTTTCCCCTGCGTCCGACAACTTTTTCAAAACTTTACTTATCACCGACCTGGAAACCCCCATTAGCTCGGCAAGCTCAACATGGGTGAGTCCTTTTTTCGTCGTGCAACAATCACTTCCTGTTATTTGTTGTCTAGCTCACATCTTTCCAATATTTTAAAAAACAAAACTACTCGATAAAACCATATATTGAGAATGCCAGAATGGCAGAAAGAATCACGTTGCTCAAATTTTTGTTTTTGAGGAAAACAGTAAAAGTTCGTAATAATTTTCGGTAGTTGCTATATCTAAAAAAATTTGGATCAAAAAATTATATGTGAGGAGCAGGGTAGAATAAATTTTTTTAAATTGATTAGAAATAAAACAGAAGTGCTATCTTTTTATCCCTCATTATACCTAAAACTCCATATCTTATTCTTATTATTATCTTATTTTCATTATTTTTAATCTTATTCTCACTATCTTTATTCCCATTATTCCCATTAGTCCCATTATTCCCATTATTCCCATTATTCCCATTATTCCCACTATTCCCATTATTCCCACTATTCCCATTATTCCCATTATTCCC